>ML325980.1:0-198657 GCA_005239505.1 Nicotiana paniculata | reverse complement strand
TTTGTAGTTTTGTTTCTTCTAGACATGAGTAGCTAAGTTTTAATCTAGGGTTTTGGTGGAACCAGTTGGGGATGAATTTCTTTTGATATTAATATATTTTGATTGATTATTCTCTATTTGTTCAACTACGTTCTTATTGTAGTTAATTGAATGGCCATCAATTAGTTGTGCCTATTTAGTATCTATCTACTCGAGAGAGAGTGCATATTTAGGTAATTGTTTGAACAACACCACTCCCAGAGTATAGACGAAAGTCATAACCGAGGGTTTAGAGGTTGGATTAGAGATAGCGATACCTCGGGTGCAATCTAAAGTGAACTGTATTGCGATCTAGCTAGCGTAACTTGAGAGAGTGCGTCTAGTAAATTATCATAATTACTCGAGAGAGATTTATGGTAGATAGAGAGTTCATGATTGATTGAGACGATTAATTAAGCTATAAGAAGTATCGGAGAAAGAATTCACCAACGGGGGAAACCATAACCTTAGGTCTTTATTATCATTGTTTACATTAAATTGTTAGATTAATTATTAGTTGATTATTTTGTTAGTATAATTAGTTAAACAACACAAATTGATAATTAAAAGTCTTGAGAAACTTGATTAAACAGCAGTTTAGTATTTAATAAACTTAATTGATACGTTCAATTCTTCGTGGGATCGACTTTGGGCTTAATACCCCAGATTTATATTTGCAACGCCCGTTTAGTCTTTATAGAAGACATAGTTGAGCGTGATCAAATTTTGGCGCCGTTGCCGGGGAATTAACGGTATTATCAATTGAGTTGAAAGAAATACAAAATTCTGAAACATAGTCAATTTTCTTTAAAATTTTCGTTTTCACATTGAACGTTTAACGTTTGCTAAGTGTTGCAGGTGCATGCCTAGAAACTCATCGAGGACCGGTGAAGTGATTGAAGCCTTATCAGACTTATATTTGCAATGCTTGTTTAGTCTTTATAGAAGACATAGTTGAGCGTGATCAGCGGGCATCTCGTATCTCCTCTAGAGAAAATGATGAGCCCGAGTGAAGTCTTCCAGCAAATATCAACCTGCATCGAAGCTTCTTCCCGACCCCGAAAAGCTCCAGTAGCAAGACCTCCAAGCTCATCAACTTGGACTATGCCAGTCCGACGAGCGTCTCGGGGACTGCATCAAAACCCTCCTCTAGGGTCTCCTCAAAATAGGGCTGGTCCGCATAGGCCGCCTCCAACTCAGCAGATGACCGTCCAACGGCTCTCGAAGCACCAGCGCTTCTCTTTGCCCTTTGTACCAAAGGGCAGGTATTTCCACTCTCTTCCTCGACCCGCTGGCTCTCATTGGACGTCAAGGATAAGACCGTGGCATCGGTCTCGGGCTTCCTAGTCTTTGCCCTTTTTAATTTAGGAGACTCCGTCGACGCCTTCTTCTTCCTTTTCTTGTCATTGGCAGTCTTCAGGTCCCCTTCCTCGCCAGATAGAGGCGGTCTCATCAACACACCTTCCCCAAGCCTTGCACAAGCATGTTATTTTAAAAACACCACCGTCGAGAGCACTTACAAAGAATGAGAAAACGGTAACAACAAGATCATAACATGGTTATTAGCCTGCCACCGTGTTTTAGCCAACTCACGCCATACGCGTTTGTTTTATTGGAAAGCAGAGTCTAAACATTTTATCAACCCCAGAAGGTCCTGAACAGCACCGGGAAACCAAACGGTGGCTACACAATTAGAAGAAAACCAGTCGAAAGAGAAAGACACGGCAAATCATATTCAATTCAGAGGTACGTACGTTTCATATTCCATTCCTCCGAGAATGGCATTATGTCAGCAGGGATGACGTCCAAATTTCTGATTCTAACAAATCGGCTCATCCATCCCCAATCTATGTCCTCATCGATGCAGGCGAGGAATGCCTTGGCGGATCGACGGTGCAGTTTCATTAGGCCCCCATGGAAGAGCCGAGGGCTATACAATTTGATCAAATATTCGAGGGTGAAAGTCATTCCCTCGACCATGTTGGTAATATGTCAAAAAATATATACAATCATCCAAAAATACGGATAGATCTGACCAAGTGTCACTCGGTATTGATGGCAAAAATCAAGAATCACCGGGTCAATCGGTGGGGAAGAAGAATCTACGGGGCCTAAGGTAAATAGATATGTATATACATTGAGAAAGCCAGCCCTATGTGTGACTGTAATTTCATCATCTGTAGGGATTTCTACTCGGGCTGCCCCCCCAACGGCAACCCAACTTTACCCTCTCAGTATCGGTTACTGCACTTACGTATTGAGACATGGGCTCGCATCGGCCCGGTGTAGAACGGGGTTTTTCAATTGTGAAGCCAGAGATGGTGTCGAAGGGGCCAGGGATGCATTGCTCGATGGTAGGAGGAGTTTTTGACTTGCCCTTAGACGGGCGTGATGAAGAAGCGGCCCCATGATTTTGTGGTACCGTTTTGGAAGTTTTGGAAATGATTATAATCCAGTTTTGAAGAAGGAAACGCAAACAGAAGGTGAGAATGGAAAGCACTTGGTAAAAGTGTGAAGGATTGAAGAAGATGTAAAATTGTGAAAATGCAAGTGATTGAAGTATTTATAGAGGCCCGTTTGGGCACGCATTGAAGCGAAACCGTCGAACCAATAACGGTTCATGGGCTTCTCGAAAATTGTGTGGACGACGACTTCTGCGCAGCTTTTTATGTAACATCATTTAACCCTCTGAAGGCACTAACATCATAATAATGATTTTGAAGAGGCGAGAATTCAATACCATTTCTTTTCATTTCATTCTAAGAAACGCGGGGACTATATATATACGGTTAAAATCGGAGAGCCTGATTTTACGGTCATTACGGCGCTTAGAAGGCTCGAAGGCTCGAGTTTTGGAATCGAGGGGCCATATCAAAGGTCCTAAACCTAGGGTTAGTACAAATCGGACACCAACGTGGAAAGGCGTTAAAACCCCAAAAGGCACGTGGTTAAAGCTGACAAAGTACATAAATTAGTACAAGTCCGTATTGTGGCATTAAATGGCTGTACCAGCCATATCTATATGCATTAATTTTACATGTACTATGTTGGGATTCCCCTCATATATAAAAGGACCTTTTTCACTTTGTAACACACATAATATTCAATACAAAAACAAGAACATCCTCTGCTCTACTAACATTCTCTACAATTGCGTCATTGATTTATTACTTTTCATTTATTGTGTTCTTGAGTTATTCTTCATTTATTACTTGTTATTGATCATAAATAGTCATCCTTTAGGCCTCCAGCTCTGTTATATTATTCTCGACAGTCCTCGTCAAGCTCCTAAACTCAACCACAAGGCCCGTTTTGACCAGTCTCGAGACCAGCCCCTCCACTGCTCGGTTTGCTTGATCTCGTTACCTTTTGTTCTTATCTCATTGGATCACTTCTCACTTAGCCTCTAGTACCTAAACAACTGGTATTAAAATAGATCACGTATTTTTAGGACCTCATAATCAAATATATTTGTAATTACCATTTTCAAGGTAAACAGTTATACAACTGTACCAATAGTATTCTCTGTCATAATTAGAAATGTACCATATTAGGATTTTCCCCCTCCTATATAAAAGGGACTCCATTCATTTGTAAAGGGACATGAATTCACTCCTATAGAGTATTCTACTCTACTTTTCTTGTTTGCTATGCCTAAACTTATTCTTGAACTTTACTGTTCTTCATTTATTGTTCATACTTAATTGTTACTAAGCTAACCTCGAGGCCCTGAAATCCCCAGGCTAGAGGCCCTCGTTCCTTTAGCGACACTAGTTAGATTATCATGTTCTTCTTACTTACACTTGTTATTTCCTGATTATTAACTAGTACTAGAATAAATCACATATTTTTAGAACTACAAATCAAGTATAATTTTTATAACCGTTTTGCAGGTAAACAGTTTGGCGCCCATCGTGGGGCTGAACATAATAGTGATTATTTTGGTGCTAGTTTTCTGATAACACAAGTTATTCTTCACAAGTTTCTTGTCAAAAATTCTTTGATTTCAACTTAAAACATACATAACTCAACAAACGCACCTGTAAATGACGGTGTTGGTTTACATGGAGAAAACAATGCAACGGCTCCAAGGGTCGGCGTGCCACCGCTAAACCTTAGGGTAGCACCAGCACCAAACCCTGTCAATGTAGGTTAACATATTGCTTTGCACGTCAATTTGGGTACTGATATTGAAGGAAGCGTATGTGGAGGAGACCAACCTGACGTAAAAAGAACTCAGGCTCGATATGAAGCGAGCCTGCAAGTAATTTTTGAAATGTTGCAAGCGCAACAAATTGCTATTGCTCAGTTACAGAGTTAGCAAAAGACTCCGAGCACGGTAGGACTGGAATCAACTCCTCGATTTGAACTAACACCAGAAAGACTGAGCAAGAATGGGTCAGGAAGAGACACCACTATCATAAGGATGCTCGAGGAACTCACTAAAAAGGTCGAGTCAGGAGAATAGAAGATATAGGATAACGACAAGAAAGTAGTAACCTACAATTCGAGATCGATCAGATCCCGGGAATACCCCCGATTTTGAAGGGAGTGGATTCAAAGAAGTTTTTTTAGAAGTCATTCCAACTAAGTGCGGCTTCGAAGCCCATTCCGAAGAAGTTCAGGATGCCCGACATCCCAAAATATAATAGGCTCATAGATCCATATGAGCATATTACCACATATATTTGTGGTATAAAAGAAATGATTTAAAGGACGACGAGATCGAGTCTGTCCTGTTGAAGAAATTTGGAGAAACCTTATCCAATGGGGCAATGATATGGTACCATAACCTACCCTCAAATTCAATAGATTCGTTTGCCATGTTGGTAGACTCATTTGTAAAGGCACACGCTAGTGCCATAAAATTTTAACAAGGAAGCCTGATGTGTTCAAAACCAAACAAAGAAAGAACGAGATGCTGAGGGAGTTCGTATCCAGCTTCCAGATGGATCGAATGGAATTACCTCCGGTCTCCGATGACTAGGCAGTGCAAGCCTTCATTCAGTGTATGAATGAATGAAGCTCGATAACTTCGGAGCAGCTGAAGAAAAATTTGATTAAGTATCCCGCTGTAACTTGGGCGGATGTACACAACATGTAAAATTCGAAGATCAGGGTCGAGGACGACCAATTGGGAGCCCCTTTCTGGATCAGTATATCGAAGCAGGTTGTTAGCAAAAGAATTAAGGAACACAGAAAGGGAGCCGAGATCGAACAAGGAAAGATACCAACCCTATGTCAAAGACTGAAGAGACTGTTCGAGGCGTAATATACCTCGAAATGATCGAAGGGAAGATCGAGGCCAAAGTTCCTGGGGACTCATGTGCAAAATCGGGTTCGATAAGCATATGGGGCCATTGGAGGCACCTCAATTGTCAAAGTATAATTTCAACATCGATGCCTCAGACATTGTATCATCCATAGGCAAGATTAGATATACCAGGTGGCCCAAGCCCATACAATCAGATCCTTCCCAGTGGAACCCCAACCTAATGTGAAAATACCATGGCACTCACAGTCATAGGACCGGGGATTGGAGACAGCTTCGAAAGGAGGTAGCATGTTTTTTCAACGAAGGGCACCTTCGAGAATTCCTCAACGACCGGGCGAAGAGTCATTTTCGAGAAAGAGATGCAAATAGAAAGAATGGATACGAGGAGCCACAACATGTCATTCACATGATAATCGGAGGAATCGACGTCCCACAGGGACCCATATTCAAACGAACAAAAGTATCCATCGCACGAGAGAAGCGATCTCGGGACTATCTTCCCGAGGACACCCTCAAATTCAGCGAGGAAGACATCGAGGCCCTATCATAGCCTCATAATGATGCAATGGTAATCACTATCCTTTTAAATAAAATACAAGTTAAACGTGTGCTAGTGGATCCAGGTAGTTCATCAAATATAATCAGGTCGAGGGTCGTGGAGCTGCTCGGGTTGCTCGACCAAGGCATACACGCCTCTCAAATCGTGAATGGATTCAACATGGTGAGTGAAACAATGAAGGGGGAAATCATCCTCCCAGTTAACGTGGTCGGGACAATACAAGAAACCAAATTTCATGTCATCGAAGGTGACATGAGGTACAACGCCTAACTTGGAAGGCCATGGATTCATAACACGAGGGCGGTATCGTCAACCCTTCATCATATGATGAAGTTCCGAACAAAGGATGGCGTGAAAATGATGTATGGAGAGCAGCATGCAGCCAAAGATATGTTCACAGCGCCTGACTTCGCACCAGTATCGGCTCCATCTACCTCAGAGAAATCAAAAGGCGAACATGTAGATAAATAGCAATCACAGTCCATACCCTCGATTGAGCCCGAGGGACAGGTGATCGATCAACAGGTGGTCGAAGACGGAGAAAAAGACTTCCTCACCCCCGAGCCTTCGTTGCTTCCGAGAAATTAGATACTACAAAGTCAATTATCGAAGAACTCGAGCATGCAGTATTGATCGAACATCTTCCAGAACAAAAGGTATACCTTGGAATGAGACTAACCCCCGAACTCAGGAGAAAATTTATTCAATTTCTTATTGATAACCATCGACTAGGTGTCGATCCCAGGTTCAAACCGGTTAAGCAGAAACGGAGGCCTCAATCCGAGGTAAAGCATACATTCATCAAAGAATAGGTAACTAAGCTTCTTAAAACAGGATCCATTAGGGAGGTAAAATACTTGAAGGGCTAGCTAACGTAGTACTAGTCCCTAAAAAGGGAAATAAATTGAGAATGTGTGTAGATTACAGAGATTTGAACAAATCATGTCCTAAAGAATCTTTCCCACTGCCAAACATCGACCATCTAGTCGATGGTGTCAAACAGTGGGATCGAGATCAACCCCGACAAAATCAAGTCCATCGAGGAGATCACTGTGGTAAGTAATGTGAAAGCAGCACCGTGGGTGACTGGGTGGATAACGACCTTACGCTGATTAATCTCGAGGTCATTACATCGGAGTCATCACTTTTTCTCCCTTCTCAAGAAGAAAAAAACGTTCGAGTGGACTCCGGATGCCAACAGGCCTTTGAAGAATTAAAGAGGTATTTCTAGAGCCCACCTTTGCTCCATACCAAGAAGGAGGATGAAACAATATACTTGTATTTGGCCGTATCCGAAGTTGCGGTAAGTGGCGTGTTGGTTCGAAAAGAACAAGGTACGCAATTCCCTGTTTATTACATAAGTCGGACACTGGGAGATCCTGAAACCAGGTATCTACACTTAGAACAATTAGCTCTTGCATTAGTAAGCGCATCTAGGAACTTGAAACCGTACTTTTAATGTCATCTTATATGTGTGTTAACTACGTATCCACTCGAAACATCTTGCATAAGCCCGATTTATTGGGCCGATTTGCCAAATGGGCCATTGAACTGGGAGGGTACTATATCGAATATTGACCTTGATCAGCCATCAAGTCTCAAATTTTGGCATACTTCATGGCCGATTTTATGCCTACCCTCGTGCCCGAAGTAGAAAAAGAAATTTTATTAAAAAACAGGCACATCATCGAGGGTATGGACCCTCTTCACTGACTGTGCCTCGAATGTGAAAGGGTCCGGGCTCGGTATAGTTGTAAAACCGCCTACTGGCGGCATAATTAGGCAATCCATAAAAAATCGAAGTTGACTAACAATGAGGCAGAGTATGAGGCCATGATTGTAGGTCTCAAACTAGCCAACCGCCTAGGAGCAGAGGTCATCGAGGCAAAATGTGATTGTCTTTCGGTAGTTAACCAAGTAAATGGAAGCTTCAATGTTCGAGAATACATCATGCAAAGATACTCAGACAAGCTTCAAATAGTGGACCCTGATCCACATACCTTGAGAACAGAATACCGAGGCAGATGCACTTGCCAACTTCGGATCCTTGGTTGAAGAAGATTACATAATCTCGAGGACTGTCGTACAACTATCAAAGTCGTGATTGAAGAAGTCCATGCATAAATCAACTCAACCAGTCTAACATGGGATTGGAGAAACAAGTACATCGATTACTTGAAACATGGGAACCTCCCCACATGCCCAAAAGAATAAAGGACCCTTCGAGCCAAAGCAGCCCGATTTTCACTCGATGAGGATGGAACATTGTACAGGAGGGCCTTCGATGGGCCATTAGAAGTATGCTTGGGACCGGGGGACAACGACTATGTGGTACGAGAAATCCACGAAAACACTTGTGGAAACCACTCTAGTGTTGATTCCTTAATTCGAAAGGTAATCAGAGCGGGGTATTATTGGGATAGCATGGAGAAGTACACCAAGGTGTTCATTCGAAGATGCAACAAATTCCAAAGATTCGCACCGATGATACATCAACCTGGTGAACAACTAGATTCAGTCATATCCCCGTGGCCATTCATGAAATGGGGGATGGACATCGTTGGTCCCCTACCAATAGCACCAGGTAAAGCTAGATTTATCTTGTTTATGACTGACTACTACTCAAAATGGATATAAGTGCAGGCCTTCGAGAAGATAAGAGAGAAATAAGCCATCGACTTCATATGGGACCACATCATATGCCGATTCGGGATCCCCTTCGAGATTACATATGATAATGGGAAGCAGTTCATCGGCAGTAGGGTGATGAAATTCCTCGAGGATCATAAAATTTAAAAGGATCCTGTCGACGCCTTACCACCCAAGTGCAAATTGTCAAGCCGAGTCCACAAACAAAACTATAATTCAAAACTTAAAGAAAAAGTTAGAAAATGTGAAGTGGAAGTGGACAGAAGTGTTGCCTGAAGTACTAGGGGCATATCGAACAACTTCAAACTCGAGCACAAGGGGGACCCCATTCTCTTTGGTATATGGGTCCGAGGCAGCGATACTAGTCGAAGTAGGGGAATCGAGCGTCGTATTTCAGCATGCCACCGAGGACTCAAACAACGAGGCAATGAATACCTCTCTCGAGCTACTAGATGAAAAGAGCGAGGCCGCACTAGTTTGAATGGCCGCTCAAAAACAAAGGATCGAAAGGTACTGCAATAGAAGAATGAACCTCCGCTACTTCATAGTCGTAGACTTAGTTCTAAAAAAAGTCACCGTCAACACTCGAAACCCAACTGAAGGGAAGCTAGGCCCTAGTTGGGAATAAGCGTACCGCGTCCTCGGAATAGTAGGCAAATGGTCCTAAAACTTAGCACCACGGAAGGCGAGCAACTGCCAAGCAATTGGAATATATCGATGCTCAAATGCTATTATTGCTAAGCTATAACCTTATCCCTATTTGTTTATATTTTATACTAACTTGTTACATGTATTTGATTGAAAGGAACCGAAGCACCCTTCAGCTCAAAGACCTTGGGTTTTAAAGCATGCCTTGCACTCTTTTTCCCTTATATCAGGTTTTATCCCAAATGGATTTTACCGGCAAGGTTTTTAACGAGGAAACATCTATATGCTACCTAAGGAAAACTTAACAAGTATTCAAGGCTTATTTTTCAATCAACCTCGAATACTGGGGTGAATCACCCTCGGAGGTTACCTTTTCGATGAAAACAAGTTATTCCAAAAATAGTTTCGATAGGAAAATGCTGTGATGGACCAAACGGTCGAATGAACCGTGTCCATGTAGAATACTCGAGCCCCCAAGGGAAAAAACATGTATCCATTATTCGAATAAGCATTCTTTTTTATCAAAACACTTTGTGCCTCAAGTAAATTTTATTGTTTTCACATGAAACGGCTCAAGGGCCAAATACTCCCGAACACTCGGGGACTGTCATTGACAATCAACTTATCGAGTTATCAAAGACTCGAACTTAGAAGACCTTAATGAGGCAATATCGATTCATAAGACCTCAATGAGGCAACATCAAACTTATAAGACCTCAATGAGGTATACTCAAACTTATAAGACCTTAAAAAAGGCATACCCCCGATATTAAGGCCAAGGCTTTATATTTAAACTAGTAAGACCCCTAAAAAGGCATACCCTCTATATTAAGGTCGAGTTCATCTCACCCGGGGACTAAAGGCTATGGCCAAATACAAAGACTATGTTCATATGAAAAGGCTACGATAGAAATGACGCAGCTCGGAGACGTCTGACTTCCGCCATAAAACTAATGTCCCTTAAATACTTAAAAAAAACCGGTTAAATCATGTTACCCTCGGCATAAGAAAAGGGGCTTCGATAATATCAGCTCTGAATAATGTAAAGGCTTCGAGAAAATAAGCCTTCGAAAAAACCTAGCGAGGTACTCAATTATCGTCACACATCAACTTGTAATCGAGGTTCCTATCAATCAAGCCATCGAAAAGTCAGACGAATATAAAAACATGCCAAGGCATACATTTTTTTTCAAAAGTCTTTAGCCGGAATGGGGGAAAATGGCAGCCATTTTAGAGGTCGAATTGACCCAATCTAAAAAGAGCCTAAGGGCCGATTTGTAAGAGCATAAGGGCTGATTTGTAAGTTATTAAGGGTCGATATGTAAAATCCTAAGGGAACAATTGTAAAAAAACCTAAGGGCCGATGTCTTAAGACCTAATGGTCGATACCTAAAGAACTTAAAGGCCAAAGCACACTATGCTCGAGACCTCACCTATGTTCGAGCTCAAAATTCCCGAGCCAAAGCTTAGCTCGAAGTCAAACCCCAAGTGGTCACTTATTATCGGTCATCAATCAAACAACAAAAACCTAAGGGTTTTATATCCTAAGTCTGACAAATCGGACTGATCGTCGACAAGCATCAAATTTCAAAAGTAAAGGCAAGAGGGAAACCTAAGGGTTTTATTAAGTTTATTACTGAATAAAATTTATTTTGTTATATGAAACAAATGATTTGACTGATATTTTATTATTGTTTTAATAAGGGAATTTTATTGTTGTGGTTAAGTATTATTACTCACTAAGCTAGCGACTCACTCCCCGCTATTATTTTTTACAGAGACAGCAGTACACGCATGCAAGGATTCTGTTAATTAGAGTACACGAGTTGGCGGAACCCGGTAAGCCCCGCATTTATTCGCATTGGCAAAGCTTGTTATTTATTTGTTATAGTATCTTTTTTGAATCTCTTAGAGTCGCTCCATAGTAATTTTTATGAGTGCCATAAGTATTTTTTGGTGATATAGACTTCTGATTCGTATTAGACGTTCTTATCATATACTGGGAGATGAAGTTAGTATTATTGTGTTGGAAATATTTCGTGAATGAGGATTATAACTTGTTTGGTCGATATAGGTTGTTTGTGCAGTTGATTTCTAAGAAAGGTTTATGTTGGATAGTCCTGAAATAGGGATACTCTATCCGCTTTTCTGTAAATTATCGATGAGGCTTACTTGGGAGAACTTGCTCCTAAGCGCCGGTAATGAACATAAATTGGGTCGTGACACTACCCAACCTTTCCCAGTAATAATAAAAGAATCAGTAACAAGAGATAAACATGAGAAGAGTAAAGTGTTCCACATTCCTTTTCCATTAATCAAAAGAGATTCATTTACAATTTTCCAAAATATTACAAATTCATAGTTATGAGGGAAAACATATTTTCCAAATACCAATACTTCTAGTTTATTACCCAACATTGAACACCACCCACAACATGTCTACGGAGCCTCTAAGTATAACAAAAGAGTATTATGGAAGTGTCACCGACAAGGCCCTCGCTATACCTCAAAACACAATGTATAACTTCAAGAGGCATAAGGCCCAAAACATAATAGAGCTCACAAAAACCTGCTGAGTAGAGGGTAACTGCTAAAGAGGATCAAAGCTGCCCGCTGATAAACCACTTGCATCCATTAAATATGCAGCGCCCCCGGTAAAAAAAGTGTTAGTACATATGGAATAGTACTAGTATGTAAAGTTAAAAGATCTCCCACAAAATATAATGGCAATATAACAAGGTAATAATCATAAAAACAACAAGTAACAACCAATGATATCCAAATGCCAAGTTAAAACATAACAATTTTATAAATATGACATTAACTTTTTTGGTTGGGACATCATTAGCATCTGATCATCACCCCATACATGAGGCATGAAGTCCAATCACAAACTCGATCGGTTGAGGCATCTTTCAACGATCAATGTGGATTGACATGGTGATACGAAATAAAAGGTGATACCAAGAGTAAGAACCACCATGCGCGCGACATGACATCTAATCTCCACCCGATCGGCTAGGACGTCTCCCCACATATGTCGTGTAGGTCGACTTCCAATTCACAACTAACATCAATATCATCATATTTTAGGGAAATAATCTCATCACATCAATCTCATTCCAATTAAGGGAAAATATGTCATTCCACTTCTGCAGCGGCACGTGTAGTTTCGGGTATGGGCCGTTACAACCCACCCTTCCTCGACTCGCTAATGATACTCCTAAAAAAAGTTTTGTTTTTAACACAAATGAAATAGGAATACAAACAAATTCATCTCACAACCTTTCATACCATATATAGCTCCATTAGTACTTTCAACCACTCACGACCTCATTATTTTATTGGCTCTCTTGTCCATTCGTATGAAGCATCACTAAAGGAACGGTGACTGTATCTCGTATTCCACATATTCATATCTTTATTTTCAGGGATCGTCATCAGGAACATCAACATATAGAATATCTCAGAAATCAAAACTTTAAATTAATTAGTAATGATGTCTTTAAACGCAATGGATATCTTTCCCAAGTATGGAGCAACAAGACTTGCAATCGCAACACAAGTTAAAAATCATAAACGAGTGAGACACCATTTATTCTTGAAACACTTTTTCCCAAAAGGGAAATACACAATTTCAACTCACGAGTATGTAAGAACTCAAATCACATTGAAAATACTTATAAAGAAGATCATGGCGATTTACGATTGAAGCATGAATTCAAATCATATGCACTAGTTACAACAATCATGGCTACGTTTTTATATCTCACTCTAACTTCTTTCACTTCCAAACATACTCATAGGTTATCAACAATTAAGGACATTTGGAATCAAGACCTCAATTATGTATATGAGCATTATGAGTCTTAGGCACGTGGAGTTTTCATTCCAATTTAAGCATAATAGACTAGGAAAGTTAAGCATAATAGAGTTTCATTGGAAACACAAAGTGAAGTCATAACATTTTAATACATAAACCATTCTTGATCACATTCTCGAAAGAGATCGTGAAAAGACATGAGCAATTTTGGAACACGTTTTGAGTAATGCCTCTTTCAACACAACGCTTACTTGAGATAATCGGATTTATTAGGAACAACTCGGAACATGGGAATTGGAAACTTGGTCCAACCATACTTGAAAAATATGGGAACATCATGGGATTTCATTCTAAGCGAGAAGCTTAGCCAACATGCCTTGATTGAGCTTTCCTTAGATTACTACAATGTCTGAATTCCCTTAGCAATATCAATCTATAGGAAGATAGAAAATATCGGATAATAATTAGAAGGGTTATCATGATATAACTCTCTTGGGAATTTCATCAAACACCTACTATGAAAAATCAACTACAAAGCTCTACTATGGTAATCCCTTCCTCCAACCAATTTCAACAAGAAACTACCTGAAATAGTTCAACAACACCATATACTACTTCCTGTTGGCACATACATGGCCTATACAACCCCATAACATACTTAGACCCATAACTTCTTGCATTAAAACTTAGGAGAAGGACTTACCCAGATAGGTGATGGCCTAGTGAGTGATTCCCTTGAATCTTCAAGGTTGGGCAAGAATTGATGATTAGAGTTGCAATGTCTTCTCCTTCTCTCTCTGAGGTACTGCCACTTCTATCTAAAATATCAGATTTTTTATCTCAAAATGAGCCCCACGAAAGTGATCCCAAAAACTCGGCTGGCCTGGACAGCCATGAAATGGACCGCGGAATCACCCTTTGAAATTCTTCATGCTAAATCTGCGATAAATGTGCATGCCGCGGAATTGATATGCGATCGCATAGTGGCCTACAAAACGACTTATAAAATTAAATAATTTTTATGCTCAACTCTGTGACGGTTTTGCTGTCCGTGGAATATTTCTTCAATCGCGAACTTGACCGCATAATTGCCTCTTTCTGCAAAGAATTCCATCAACTCTTCAGTGCATCCTCCAACCCAAAATGTCTGTACCCATCAGTCTACCTCGGCACCACAAAACCTTAAATTCCTCGGCAAAAATTTTACGAGGCCTTAGATTGATGTTGCTATATGGTGGGTGAAAAAGCTCTGCTTAGAGTTTCATCCATGAAGGGTGTGATTAGATTTGAGAAGAAGAAAAAATTAAGCCCTCGATATATTGGTCCCTTTGAGGTGCTTGAGAGAGTTGGAGAGGTGGCTTGCAAGCTTGCATTGTCACCTAGTCTATCGGGTGTTCACCTAGTGTTTCATGTTTCTGTGCTCTAGAAGTATTATGGTGATTCATCAAATCTTTTGGACTGCGGTAGCATTCAGTTTGATGGGATTTTACTTATAATGTGGAGTCGATGGCTATTTTGGATCGGCAGGTTCGGAAGTTGAGGTCAAAGATTACAACATCAGTGTAGGTCAAATGGAGAGGTCAAACAATCGAATAGGTTACTTAGGAGATCGAGCGCCAGATGCAGAATAACTAGCCACACCTATTTGACCCGTTTGACGACGAACGTTTGTTTAAGAGGGAGAGAATGTAATGACCCAACTAGCCATTTTTTTTATTTTAGCCCTATACCTCTATTTATGTGACTTGTTGGGGTGGATGGATTGGTTTCAGGGAGGCTTGAGAGTGAATCGGGACACCTAGTCCCAAGGTTGGAAGCTTAAGTTGACAGAGTTGACCGGATTTTGATATTTTTGTAGACAACTCTCGTTTTGATGATTCCAATAGTTTCATTTGGTGATTTTGGACTTAGGCTTATGTCAGAATATTTGTTTGGAGGTACGTAGGTTATTTTGGCTAGAATTAGCAAAAGTTGGAAAGTTGAAGGTTTGGAAGGTTGAGAGATTTTATCGAGAGTTCACTTTGTTCATATCGGGTTTGGATTTTGGTTCTGAGAGTTACGGTAGGTTCGTTATGTCATTTGGGACTTTCCTGCAAAACTCGAGGTCATTCGGAGTTGATTTGATATGATTCAGCATTGGTTTTAGAAGTTTGAAGTTCATTAATTCATCAAGCTTGAATTGATGTGCAATTTGTGATTTTGATATTGTTTGATGTGATTTGAGGCTTTAAGTAAGTTCATATTGTGTTTTAGGACATGTTGGTACATTCAGACTATGTCACAGGGGCCTCCGGTATGATTCATATCAAGTTGAATAACTGTTGAACCTGTGCATCTGGTTTCCTTATTCGCGATCACAAAGAGAGGATAACGATCGCGTAGAGTTATTTGGTGGTTGGTAAAAATTGTGCATTGCATTCGCGAATTCTGGGACTTGTCGTGAAGGTTGTGGCAGGTTGTTCACAGTGAACGCAAGCTAGGTGACGCGTTCGTGTATAAATGAGGTAAGGCCCAGGGGTTGTTGATACCTAAAATTTTCCCATATATTTATAAATATTCATACCTTTAAAATAGTGCACGAGCATCAACAAGTATTTTTTCATAATTTTTTATAATTTTTAAAGGCTTTAATCAATTTATTCCTGCATTTTTATTATCTAAACAATTATAAATTACATAAAAAATAATTTTATAATTATTTTATTATTTAATTTTTTTCATTTATATTGATATTAAGCTTTAAATATTTTATATATAATTATATTTAAATTTTTAGGATATAATTGCAATATTTCGCAATGATAGCCACATATATACGTAATTACCTTATTTACACAGAAAAGTGACTTTTTATATTTTACAATGCTATGTAATTATTTTAAATCAATTTTCATGCACAAATCACTTTTTATTATTTATTAATTATTTTTTATAAATTATTTTACGGGTTTTTTAAGGTATTTAAAATCTGGCCCTTTTCCTAATTAATTTCGGGCCTAGCCTGCCCACTACCCCAGCCCAATAGAACCTAAGCCATTAACCATCCCAATACCCATACCCGTCCAACCCATACCCATACCCATTTAAAAGAACCGACCCAAGCCCTTGTAAAATCCCAGTTAACTTATTATCACCCTAACCCTAGATCATTTTCCCCCACTGTCATCAAATCCTCTCATCTCCTTACCCCTCACTTTCTCAAAACCTAATTTTCCGTCACCTATTTCCCCGTGACTCCTACCCATAAATGGAATCATTTCATTATTCCTTACCATATCTAGTCCTACTTATTTGCCTGCTACTCATCTGGAGTGTTACTTGACCGGCTTGCCTCGAATGGCAAGTGGATCTCAAGAGATTCGAACCATATCTGGTTCAAAATCTCTTATATTTTTGTTGTTTCTGTCTATAATCATCTTAACCTCTGTGAGTACGAATATTTTTTCGTATCTTTCAGCTAGGGTTTCAGATTTTTATTCGAACAAGATTTGGTTCAATGTCTGTTTGTTTTTTTTTTATTCTCCATCTATATTTTCTCTGTCACTCACAAATCCGTCTATTTTTGGTTGAATCTTTTACGTACCCTAAAACTTGGGTTCGGATCTTTCCAAATCTAAAATGATTTTTAATTTTGTTTTAGTATTTTCCTTTAATGTTTCAGTATCTCTATCTATGTGTTTTATAGTTTCTTTATTATCTCTGTGACTAATTTTACTTACTCTATAATTTAGGGTTTTTGATTCTCAAAGACGAACCAAATTTGTTTCAACTTTTAATGCTTCATCTCTGTCTATCTATTAGGGTTTTCCTTTATTTTTTCTGACGGATTTTACTTACCCTAAAATTTAGGGTTTTTATTCTTCAAAATCAAGCAAAATATGGTTGAAACTTTAATTATTTCCATCTATATTTCTTTTATTATAGCTCTTTAGTATTTCTGCGTATTTTTCACTTACATTAATTAAGGGTTCTCGATTATTTAATTATTTTTTATTTGATGTTTCTGTCTATCTGTCTCTATGATTATTTCTGCTAATTGTTGATTAATTTTACCCCAAAATTAGGGTTTTGAAATATTTACTTTGATTTCAGTCCTTCCTTTTCCGGTATGGTACTGATATTTCCCTTTTGGTTCAATTTACATGTTCTCATTATTCCCTTACCTTATTTGATTCGGTATTTTGAATATTGATTGATTCCGTGTAATACCTTCCCTAATTTAAGTAATACTTGCCTGATTATATGCTGCTATGTTCTGTTAATTAATTGAGACCGACCTTAAATTTATTATGAAGTTATTCTCATTCCTTAATTATGTATGATTGATTTATTACCTTGTTTTTCTGCTTAATTCAGTGTTAGTTAAACCCCTTCTCCCTCTTCCCTTAGACGGACTCGAACTCTCACACTCTCACTAAAACTTAAGATCTCTCTTTTTCTCTTGTGTTTTGATTTTTATGCTAAGTGTCTCTTGTTTTGGCCCGCTAAAAGCCAAGGACAAATTACTCTGGAACTTAACTTTTATTGCACATTTACTTGCTTTCTTCTCAACTAGTATGCCCTAACTCTTGCAATGTCATTATCTATACTTTGCTTGACTAGCCTGTTTCAATTCCCATCATGACTCTGTCCTCCATATGATTCTACACTTCATTTAGCAACATTTAACTTAGGACTATGTTATTTGAATAATATGAATCCTCTCATAAGTTAGTTTAATGTTTAGTCTATTTTACTAATCCTACACCTGTTCCGAACTTTGCAAGACACTATGAACATGTAATCAGTCAATTTGTTGCTTAACTCCCATGCCTTGTTTGTTTATTTCGTGTATCTGGCCAACTCAATTGTTTTGCCTAACTGCTCATGTGATAAGTACTAGTCTAAATATCTAACTTCACTAGACTTCAATTTATTTGAGCTATGTGTTTGAGCATGAATTCTGTTTGTCTTCTTGGTGAAGTTCTTCCTGCAACTCTATGTTCTGAATCATGTTTCTTCTGAAATCCAACTATTTTAAAAATCTGCCCCCTCTCCCTTTTATGTTTTGATTTTAAAACCCCACTCCTAGTCCCTTAGGTTCTCAACCACCCCAGTGTGAGCACTGCCCAGGGTCCACATGAGACTCCTTTGAACTCTGACACACTGGGGGCTGGTTTTCCAATCTCTTATGAATTGCTTTCTGAATGTGTGCTTCTGGTGTGAACATTTCCTGGGGTCCCTGCCTTGGGAATTTTGACACACTGGAAACCTGTTTCCAATGGACTGTGGAGGAATCACTATGATGTTGTTATGGTTGAAGGCCTTGTTCCCAAGTTTATTTTGGACTATGAAGGCTCCCTATAGTGTAACTATTACCATTATGTAATTCATTTGATATTCTGGGCTGTAATAACTCTGTAATAATAGATTTGGGGATATTTACCGAAGCTAGGGGGTTTACTTATATCTTTTGTTAAAACATGATAGAAGTCCAGCCTATAGGATTTAATTACGTTGATTAAATAGTGTAAGTATTATACTGTGTTTATAAATCATGCCTATAGGACTTTCAAGATCATTTTGATTATATATTTTACATTTGCATACTAGAGATCCTTCTTATAGGAATTTCGGTTAATTCTGTACATTAAAAATCCTGTAGGATCTATACATGTTTTCAACAAATGTGCGTTAGAAATCATATATGACCTTGTTGTTTGAGCTAATTATCCTTCCTGACAATCTGTTTAATTTCTGCCCACATACAGTTAAATGATATCATGCCTATAGGACTAAAAACAGTTTCAAACTTAGAAATCTTTCCTATATGGTTTAAATCAATCCATCAATAGAAATCATGCCTATAAGGTTTAAGTGAATTCATCATTTAGATATCCTGCCAATAAGGTTTAAGTTAATTCAGCATTTAGAAATCATGCCTACAAGGCTTAAGTGAATCCAGCAATTAGAATGCATGCCTATAGGATTGGAAAAAGAATAAATCGTGTCTTTATAAGTAAAAATCAGTGTTACAATTAGAAATCATGTCTATAGGTGTATAATCAACAAGCTTGTAGAAATCATGCCAATAGGATTATGTCGATCGATTCTGAATTCAATCGCTATTGTCAATCACTTAGGCAATATATCTGTAGGACTCAACAATGATCCTGGGTTTATAGTTGTGACATATTACTGCCTGAAGTGCCCAAATTCATGCTGAATAAAATCAGTAGGCAAAAAGATAGGTCTTAATGCTCGCCTCAACAAAACTGTCTATGCACTCTGTTTTCTCGCATAGATATCCTGCCTATAGGATCCCAAAGTTAATAAGGTTTGCTGATTCAATTGCGTGCTTTTGTTGTCTATGTGTGGAGGTCAATGTGAGCCCATACTTGTTCTTTATCTGAAATTCCTATTTGTTTTTGTTTGTCACCTAGATTTCACATTTTTAAGTAACATAGGTTCGTCTAGAACTATCTCAAATAGAGGTCCTAATACCTCTAGGGCCATAGGCAAGGGAAAGGTAGCACACACATAAGGAACACACTAGAAACTACTAGAACGCTTAGGTAACAACTTAAAGATATTAATGGGGTAGTAGGGAGATGATAGTCTGTGCGCTCATGCTATGAGTAACCCCGCTACTTGAGGGTGTTACAAAGTATTGCATGGAATTATCCTATAGGCTATAAAACTTAGGACCCCCCTCCCCCCCATACTTCTGTTTAAAATAAATTGAATATGGTATTTATCCAAATTACTTTTCTTCCCTTTTTAGACTAATTCACTTAAGTTAAGTTCGGCCCGGAACGACCGTTATGGACCTCGATGGATTCCTAATACCTTCCCCTCAAGGTAATTTGAGCCCTTACCCGATCTCTGGTGATGTAAACTGGTTATATGATTTTATTTCTCTAGGTGCCCTAACGCACCTTAATCCGTTAGGTGACGACTCTTCCAATTCCTGAAACCCATCCCAAAAAAAGGAGTTGTCAAAAAAATGTTGAAACCCGATTTCGTGAGGAAAAGGGGGCGCGACGGCATGGCGACTCTGCGGGGGATATTTTTAGGCTCTTACCATAACGAACCTGATTTTGTGAATTAGTCTTTAAGAATGCCTTTATTATTTCGTTAAACACTTGAATGCCCTTTCCCTCTACCACTTTATGTGAATTTATTTGCCTATCATTGGCCATTTCGCTTCCTCTTTCATGTTTTATTACTCTTTACTATGGAAACTGACTTGTCTCCTTGTTTTCCTTTCTTAACGCCTTTACAGTTATTAAATACCGCATTTGTAATTTTTTCTCATTGTGCAAATACATGACAAATGCTATTTTTTGTTTGCATAAATCATGCTTAACATCATATTCCACTCGTGCATAATTAATATCATAGTAACACTTGATGAGTGCTCTTCCTATATATCACCCTTTTAATTCAGAAAGGCTTACTTGCGGTAAAACTAGTCGATCAGCAGTGTAGTCGACGGTTACGTGTCGTTCCCCCTCAAGTTGTCCGCTTGCGTGTACCAGTCTAGACCTCTATAGAATCCTTACTATGATTATAACTGTACATGCATCATGGTCAAATCTAGCTTGGGTTAATATGTTGTCCACATAATAACCTTTTAAGAAAAACCTTGTCCAAAGTCCGCCGGGGTTTCCATAATCCCAACGGACACAACTATGATCTGTGCATTATTTTGGAGAAATAAGTGCCAATATGCTAATCGTTAATGTGTAACAAGCCGAATCTGGAGGGGGGAAAAGGTCTAACCTTATTTGTGTCACGACCCCAAATCCTAAACCGGCCCTGATGGCGCCTATCGTTGAACTAGGCTATCCAACAACCACATGTTCACAGTTTCTTTAAAAATCCTAATCAAGTTTCAAGAATTTCATAAAATATAAAGAGTTTACTAAATAAAGTAGGACAATATACAGTGCCACCAACCCAAAACCCGGAGCCAACATATCATGAGCATCTACAAGAATAAGCCAAAATATACTATTATAATACAAAACATCCGAATAAAATCTAGATACAACAAGAAGGGAAAACAAAGATGCTGCGGACGCTGAAGAACTACCTCTATATCCCACAATCCGGCTCAGGGTAGAATAAATTGGTAATGCTCGATATCTGCACCTGAATCTGCACACAGAGGTGCAGGGAGTAAGGTGAGTACGCCAACTCAGTTGTAATGAAAATAAATGAAGTCTAAGCGGAAAGGAAACACATAAAATCAATGTCGTCAAATCACAATATACACAGCCTTACTTTCCAGNTCACTCGGTACTTGGTGCGCTTACTGGAGGTGTGTACAAACTCTGGAAGGGCTTCTTCGGCCCAAGCGCTAATATCACTCAACACCTCACCATCACTCAGCACCTCACCATCACTCAGCAGAACCACTCAAAAGGCCCCTCGGGCAAATCAGTAAAACAGGGTACTCGACCCAAAACATCATTTTAAATCTCAAAGTAGAGTAAATCAGGCTGAGTTTCAAAAACAGCAAGCACAATGTGGCTGAGTGAAATCATCAAGGAATTGTGAGGGAAAACAGTAGTAAAAAGCCCCCAAGGGGTCTAAAAAGATCGGCACGAGGCCCCAAATGCGGCTTATAGCCCAAATATTTCAACAATCTTTAGAACATAATTTAACATAAGGTGTTGAGTAAAATATGTACCTCATTAGTTGCCGCGGAGAGGACCTAGTCCATTCCAAAATCAGAGAAATATGTAGTCCGGGGTTCAATACCCTCAGTACAAGATTTATAACCATTACTTACCTCTACGGGGTCCGCTATGCTCTTTCCCCTCCAATTGGCTTCCGATTGCTCCCAATGTAGCCAAAACCAGTTTGATAGTTACGCAGGGCCTGCCCGAAGGCACAAAGAAGACACAACCATCGAGGAAGGTCTCATATCCATCAGCCGGCATACAAGTAGCGATGCGACTGAAAGGGACGACACTATATCAAAGTCTAGAACCTAGAAGTCTCCCGAGGAAGCTAGGCCTGCTGAACTCGGGGTCTCCAGCTTCGGGGGGACTTCTCCCTTTGAAGTACCTTCAAAGGATGTTCTTCTCCCTTTGAAGGTACTTAAAAGGACGTTCTTCTCCCTTTAAAGTTACTTCAAAGGATGTACATGGCAGTTCAACTGGGCCGATGAGAAAAGACCAATAGATGTGCGCTCGACATTCGAGGAGGCTCAACTACTCTACTCTATGGTGATCCTCGGTAATATTTTGGCCTTCTCAGCTTCGTATTTTTATCCTTCTAACTGGACCTTCCGTCCCACGGGCCTTCGACAAGCTCAAGTTTGAGCTGCTTCATTGTAAGGGTAAGTTTCTAAAACCCTTGGATGGGGAGAAATATCGTAGGCTTCTTTGTGATAAGTAGAAAAGATAATTGATGCGCCGTCGATCGGAGATAAACCGAAGTCAAAATTACGATGGACATCTCCAGAAGCAGGTAACCTTCGTATTGAGGGAATATCAGTTTCTTTTTCTACTTTTGGAAACTAATGTTTTTCCATCTTAGTTGCAGAGAAAAATGGACGTGCTGGAACAGCATTGGAGTGAGATCGGCCAGGCCAATTTTGAACGCAATGAGTTGAAGGCACAGATAGGTGTTCATGTTCCGGTTGCAAGGAAAGCTTTGGATAAATACTCTGCCCTCGATACATAGCTTCGGATAGTCGAGGAAGCAACTCAGTTAAGACGAGCAGGATTACTAATCTTGAGACAGACCTTTTGAAAATGAAGGCTAAGCTCGTGGACGCTCGAGCCGAAATTCGAGGATGTTCGAGCAAAAGCCGACAAGATGGTGGCCATCTACCTGAAAGATGCCATCGAGGATCGTATGAAGTTAGGGGAGGCTTCCAATCGAGAGTGACTGATCAATGATTATGCCCGATGCAACTCCCGGAGAGAAACCCTCGAGGAGATCCATGCTAGGGGATTCAACCTCTCAGATTTAGTTTGACGCCAAATTCCTTGTTTATGATACCGAAGACAATGAGGAAGAGGTAGATGAGAGAGCCAGTCCCTAAGAGGCCGATGGAGCTGCAGTCCCCGAGGGGAAGAAAGACTAAGTCCCTGAGAGTAAGATAGGATTTTTCTTTTTTGATTCTTTACATAGGGCTCTCACAGAGCATTGTAAATGTGTGGTTTCATCATTACATATATAAAAATAAACCTTTCAATTTTCCCTTTATATAAATTTCCACTTGTTAGTGTCTTTGTTTTTGTCGTGAATCGTGATGTTTGGCAAAAATTAGTCAGATGAATTGGATTTCAAAATGAAACCCTTGGGGTTTTGTGCTTGATGAGAAATTTGGTAACAACTGATAGTTAACTATTCAGGACTCAGTCCTCGAGTCAAATTTTGACTCAGGTTCGTCGACCCTTAGGTTTTTCAAATCGGCCATGAGTCTCTAAGATTGGCCCCTAGGCATTTTAGGCTGTGTCTTACGCTCTTACGCAATGGGTCGATGTGACCTCTAATGTGGATTGGCCCGAAGGCTTGTTAGACTAGCCTTTAGGCTCTTACGCATTGGGTCGATGTGACCTCTAATGTGGACTGGCCACGAGGCGTTTTAGATTGTCCCTTAGGCTCTTACACATTGGGTCGATGTGACCTCTAATGTGGATTAGCCCGGAGGCTTTTTAGGCTGGCCTTTAGGCTCTTACGTATTGGGTCGATGCGACCTCTAATGTGGCCGTAGTTTTCCCTCGTTAAAGTTTTTTTATTAATGTTTTTGTGTTCGTCTAACTCTTCAACGGCTTGATAGAACATCGATTCTGAGTCGATAAGTGAAAAAAAATGAGCACCTCGGGAGGTTTGCTCGAAGGCTGAATTTTCGAAGCCTTTTTCTTGAAGGTTGATTGTTTTGAAGCCCTTTGATTCTTTGGAGCTGATATGGTCTAATCTCTTTTGGTTATGCTGAGAGTAACATGTAGTTTTATGGTGGTAGTCGTACGTCTCTGAGCCGCACTAATTTCGGAGGAGCCTTTTGATATGACTGTAGTCTTTATGTTTGGCCGTAGCATTTTATCCCATGTGATGTATGTTCACGATCCATATTTACCATTTATATTGATCTCGTTATCCCTTAAAGATAATAAGAAGGTTAGATAAAATGTACGTTGGTGCTCGGCAAGTATGGCCCGNGATCCATATCTACCATTTATATTGATCTCGTTATCCCTTAAAGATAATAAGAAGGTTAGATAAAATGTACGTTGGTGCTCGGCAAGTATGGCCCGGGTGCTAGTCATGATCCTCCAGTTTGGGTCGTGACATTATACCGAGTGCCCGGACACCAAAATGATGACTCTACAAAGTACACAGTTAGCCATACATACCTTGATTTTTGATTTTTCCTTAATTTCTACCACAATTCACCAGGCCTTCTAGCACCTTCAATCTATTTCACAATGTGGCGTAATTGAACTTAGAATTAGGAATAACGATCATGTCTTGAACTCACTTTATCATTCTATTAAACATTAGGTGTTCCTTTAGATTAAATGGCCTTTTTTAGTGAAAGATTACTCTAACCCATTTCCTTTTACTGGATTATGACTAGTTGGTTACATGCATGCAAGACTCCTACCCCTATCATCATGAACTTACATTACCATGTTTTATTTTAACAAAATCTGGAAATTAAGGTTGGTGGGGTAGAAGTTACCTCTCATGGGGAAGAAAATGGTATCCTACTTGATTAGTTCTAGGCCTGAGTAGTGATGGAGGAACAAGTTTGATGAAGTTGGACACTCTCTCTCTCTAGAAACCATTCTCTACTCTCTCTAATTTATCATAAAATAGGCTTAAAATTAAAAGGGGTAAGTATTTTAATGAACTGGGGGTCGGGTATAAAATTAGAAATTTAACAGTACCGAAGCAGAAATGTGGTTGCATTCCTGCTATGCGGTCCGCATTCCTGTCGCATAAATGGGACCTCAAATGGGCCAAAAAGAAAGGTAGACTGCCCAGGTATGCGACCACTATGCGGTCCGCATACCTGTTAAGCAATCACATAGTGCGTCGCATAACTCCCATTCAAGGTGTAAGAATGCAAGAACTATGTGGCCCGCATTCGTGAACTCCGATCGCATTCTAGGCCGCATAGCTGTCCAAGTATGTGACTCATATGCGGTCCGAATACCTGATCTGCGATCGCATAGTGGACCACAGACCTGCACAAATCTGGAAAATTATATCTTTTAAATCTCGAGGTAGTTTTTACTAAAAAAGGTCCGTTTTAAGAATTTCTACAGTTATAACAACATGGGGACCTATTTGGGCATTATTTTTAGCCATATAATTTTACGGGTCTTTACATTCTCCCCACTTAAAATCATTCATCCTCATATAAGGATCGGGGAATCACAAGAGTAGAAAAAACACAAAATAAGCCAACCCCCAAATTCTTACTAACTCCGATATTTTCTGAAAATTTCGCCAGAGTTTACTTTGTAATTAGACCTATCTACCTGTCAGAGAGCCCCCGAAACACATGTATAGCAAATTCAACACATTACCAGTTACTCTATCAACTTTCACATAATCCGGTCATTTCAAAAAGCTACATATAACTAAATTACTTCCACAAGCCTCACATAGTTCGGTTAACTCCAGAAATTTGCACATTGTTCAACTATTACAATGGGCTGCACATAATTCAGCTATTTCAATGAGTTGCACATGATCCAACTAATCACAACAACATATACATCTATGGCACAAAGTTTGAGAAGTCACAATAGTATGGTAATTAGGGGAGTGGAGTGTTCTTGCACAAAATTTAACACAATATATAATTCTTTAGGAATGGCAACTTTCAAAACCACTACCGGAATTATTCAAACAAGTGGAGATATTTCTCTTTCATTTCATTTTTCGCTTCCCATGTGGCTTCTTCGACTTGTTGACTCTGCCATAATACTTTAACAGAAGAAATCTCTTTGTTCCTCAATCTATGGACTTGCGTATCAAGAATGGAGGATGGATCCCCAATCACCTTCTTCAACATGGACACATGAAACACTGGGTGTACTAATGACATCTCAGGGGGCAATTCCAACCTATAAGCTACTTGTCATATCCTTTGAGCAATCGTATATGGCCTGACATACCTCAGGCTCAAATTCCCTTTCTTCGTAAATGTCTTGTAGACTCCTGCTTATAAGTGTGGTGCACAACACACCCACAAACAAGACTCTACTAGACACGGCTTATAGACTCCCTAGGACATAACTGCTCTGATACCAATTTTATCATAACCCAAATCGGAGGGTCTCGACGGGCACCCGGTGCCTTACTCAATCGAGTACCAACATAACATATCTTTCTTATCATAACATCATGGGATAATGGGCCTGAAGGGCCGTCATGAGATAACCAGTATAAAACATTTGCTTATTCTCATACCAGAGCCTATTTATTGTTGCTCAGTATGGTAGACTTTGATATTATTTTGTGCATGGACTAGTTGTCGCCCTATTATACTATTCTCGGTCGTCATGCCAAAATTGTGAAGTTGGATATGCCAGGATTGCCATGGTTACTGTTTAATCAGATATTTTTGTAGTCTATTTTTTACCGACCAAGTCTACCGATTTTGTGCGATCACAAAAATATTCATTTAGTTTATCTTAAACAACTAGTTTAACAACATCTCCTTCATAGGTTTTATGCTCTCACTAAAACATGTATAATAAGTAAATAGCAGCTGAAAAATTATAAAAGAATGATATGATTTTGTAAAGGCTCGTAAAATTTTCTTGTTTAAAAATAATGCCCCAATGAGTCCCCGAGTTGTTTTTTTGTGGAAATTTTTGAAACGGACCTAAATTGAGTAAAAAGTATCCCGAGACTTAAAGATTAAAATTTTCCAGAAAGTAGGTTTTATGCGACGCACTATGCGATCGCATAACGTGTATGCGGACCGCATAATGTCGCACACATGGGCAGATCACTGTCCCATTTGAGGTCAACTATGCGGTCCAATATGCGATCGCATAACGTGTATGCGGACCACATAATGTCGCACACATGGGCAGATCACTGTCCCATTTGAGGTCAACTATGCGGTCCAATATGCGATCGCATAACGTGTATGCGGACCGCACAATGGTCGCATACCTGGGCAGTGTGTTTATGATTTTGGCCCATATTGAGGGCCATTATGCGGTCGGATCTGTAGACCGCATGTCAGGAATGCGATCGCATTCCTGACCGCATTCTTGTGTCGGGCCCTGTTTCTCCTAATTTTTATAAGCCGACCCCCGTTCATTAAAATACCCCTCCCCTTCATTTTTAATTTTTTTTTGAGATATTAGAGAGAGGAAAGAGTGGGTTCTACAGAGAGAAAGTCCCAACTTCATCAAATTAGTCTTCCTTGATCACGCAAGCTTGGAACTAATCAAGTTGAACACAAATTTCCTCACTCTAAGAGGTAAGCTTCTACCTCATTAACCCTAATTTCTAGATTTTTGTTAAAATAAAACATGGGTAGGATAGTTCATAAAGATGGGGTTAAGAATCTTGCATGCATGTACCCAATTTATCATAATCTAGTAAAGCAAAATAGGTTGGAGTATCCTTTCACTATAAAGGGGTTATTTAATCAAAAGGAACACCTAGTGTTTGATAAAAAGCTAAAATGAGTTTAAGACATGTTCATTCTTCCTAATTCTAAGTTTAAATGTGTCGCAATGTGAATTAGATTGAAGGTTCTAGAAGGTCCGGTGATTTGAGATAGAAATTAAGGAAAAATCTTGATTCGAGGTATGTATGGCTATCTTTAACCTTTGTAGAATCGTCTTGTTCGGTCCGAGTATACGATATGTGTCCCTTGTTTGGAAATATGTGAATTGATTGTTCAAACGTGTTGAGATGTATGATTATATTCTCTGATTGTCCTAGTTGACTGTCATGCTACCGTGCTATATGAGGTTGTGAAAATTGATTTGATGTGCCTGTTTCATTATGTGCAAAGCTCGTAAATGATAAAGGGTATCGATATGGAAGGATGTGAATGAATGAAAGATTGATTATGTGCCCAAATGTGTAAAATGGCTAAAAACCGTGCGTGGAAAGTAATGAAAAAGGGTATTCTGAAATGATGTAAATGAGTTGAACGATTATGGCAACACCGTGTACCTAAATTACTACTTTATGAGAGTTATGGTGCCTTGGGCAAAAATAATAAATTATTGATATGAACTTGTATTCATTGAAATGATGATTCTTATGATGTAATTGTTCGTGGATGCTGTTATGAAATATGATTGACAGGTGGGATCGGGTTGCGCGCCGCAACACGAAGAAATAAGCTTGATGAGGTGTGAGGTAATAAGGGTGGCCGAGGTGATAAGGATGGAATGTGATCATTATCACTACTGAAATGAAAATCCATGAGATATTGAATACGATGATGTTGAAAATGGAAAAAGGAGAGATTCTGAACCTTGTTTGATTTTTGTTGTTTCTTTCCACGTGCATTGATTAATTGGTTCTATTACTGTCTCTTAATTGTGTACGGTTTGATTGTACTTGGGATAAAGTTTGTTTATACATACTAGTACTATTCCACAGTACTAACGTCCCTTTTTTCGGGGGTGCTACGTCTTTTATATGGATGTAGGTGGGTCCATAGTAGGTAGCTCAGCTCGCCGTTAGTGGTGCTTTCTCCTCATCCTCTTTCAGTTGTACTGGGGAGCCCACTTCCTCTCGGGGCCATGTGTAGTTCATGTCATCTCCTTTTGAGTATATCATGTACTGTAAGGTTTAGCCGGGGCTTGTTGCCGGCCAGTATTATATAAACTCTTAGTACTCTTAGAGGCTCGGGAGACACTGTGTGTGTATATGTATATTTTGGGCAGTGGTTGTATTTGCTCGTAATCGTGATCCGTATTGGGAAGTGTCTTATCTATTATGTATGTTTTGGGAAATCTAGTATAATAATGAAAAAATGAGGAAAAATCCGATTTATTGTGGTAATCACTTACTTCTAATTTTATATCACTGTTTCACATAAATAATGGATGATATAAATACGGGGAAGCGCGTTGGGTAAGAAAGGCAAATCAGGTTTGCTTGACTGGGGTCACCCGGTTGAGTGCCGGTCGCGTCACTCGAATTTGGGGCGTGACAAACTTGGTATCAGAACCTAAGGTTTTAAAAGTGTCCTAGGATGTCTCGGAGCCGTGTGTAGTAGAGCACTTCTTACCGGTGTGTTGTCGACCACATCTATAGTTAGGGGGCTACATGGGTATTTAGGAAACACCCTTTTCACTGCTATTCTATATCGTGTGATGAAGTGGAAAGTGAGAATACTCTTGTCTAACTCGTGCTCTGTTCCAAAATTTTCAGAAATGGCACCAAAGAAGAGAACTCGACTCGGCCTAGAGGCCAATGCCGCCCCAAGTGTGGTCATGAGTTCTGTACCCGATAGTGCGGGTGAGAGCGAATCCGCTACCTTGAATCCATCTGGCCTTTCTGTTCCAGATCAGAGTGTTCCTATTCCTGCTGCGGTGGAAGGTGCTACAATCCCTCCCGCCGATATTCCTGATCCTTCTTTGGCTCCAGCTCCAAGTTCCGGTGCTTCCGATGGGGACCTCAGGGGAGTTATTCATATGTTGACCCAGTTAATGGCCGCTCAAGCCCAAAGATGTCATGTTGCCCCTGCTTCCTCTAGCGAACAGGGAGATTTTGCCGGTTCCAGAGTCAATCAGTTTCTGTGGTTGGCCCCTTCAGAGTTCTCAGGTATTGATCCAGAGGCCGATACGCATGACTTTCTAGATTAAATGTACAAAACGCTTTGGGTTATGAAGGATACAGAGACAGAGGGGGTTGAGTTAGCGTCATACAAGTTGAGGGGAGCAGCATATTCTTCGAGGTGTGGGAGGATCCCCGTGGGGAGGGAAGTCCTCCGGCAAGATGGGATGAGTTCGTCGATGCTTTCATGGATCACTTCTAGCCTACCGAGACCATGCCAGACCGTGCTACGGGAGCTTCTCAAGAAGGGTAATATGAGTGTGTGGGAGTACCACATGGAGTTCGTGAAGTTGTTCAAGTACGTTCCTCGGTTGGTATCGACTATGGATGCCAGAGTTCGACGGTTGGTTCAGGGCCTCAGTCCCTTGGTTGTGAATGAAGCTACTATATCTTCCTTTCACTCAAACATGAATTATCGTAAGATAGTGGGATTCGCCCAGGCCACGGAGGCTAGAAAATTGAAGATAAGGTCGGAGACGGAGAGTACCAGCAGGGCCCGGACAACGGGCCACTCGGGGAGTTCCGTTGCAGGAGGGAGACCAGTTCAGGGGAGAGGACCATCACACCCATCCCAGTCTTATGCTCAATCCTCATACAATGAACCGCCATCAGTGCACCGTTATCAGCAGAGCAGTCGCTCGGGACCAGGATCAGAAAGTAGGAGACCCCTTCAGTCCGGTCGTCTAGGAGGGAGGTTCTAGCAGCAAAGGAGGGCTCCGTGCCCGAAGTGTGGGAGGTTCCATACCAAGCCTTGTTACCTGGATATCCCGGTATGCTACGGGTGTGGGGTGAGAGGTCATATTCGACGAGATTGTTGTGCGCCCAGTCAAGGCATGTGTAGTTATTTTGCTCCCCCGTCCGGTTATTTAGTCGCTGCATCTTCAGTACGTCCTCCAGCTCAAGCAGAGCGTGGTGCAGTTAGAGGCGGAGCTCGTCGTAGAGGTGGACCCAGCCGGTTCTATGATTTGAGTGGTCTCTAGAGTGCGAAGGCTTCTACAGATGTTGTTACAAGTATTCTGGTCGTTCAAGCCCTTGATTGTTATGCACTTATTGATTCGGGGTCCTCTTTGTCCTATGTTACCCCGTTTATTGCTTCAAGTTTTGGGACAGAACCCGAACAACTCCATAAGCCATTCTTAGTATCGACTCCGGTTAGTGATTCCATTATAGCCGCACGAGTCAATAGGAATTGTGTTGCCGTGGTATGTGGTTGAGATACCACGGCCAATCTTATCGAACTAGGGATGGTAGATTTTGATTTTATCATGGAGATGGGTTGGCTTTACTAGTGCTTTGCTAAAATCGACTGGCGAACCAGAATTATGAGGCTAGATTTTGCTAATGAGTCAGTTATTGAGTGGAAAGGGAATGGTGTGGTGCCAAATGGTAGGTTTATTTCCTACCTTAAGGACTTGAGGATGATTAAAAAGGGGTGTATTTTTCATTTGGTCTGGGTTGCGGACACCACTTCAAAAGTGTCAGCCCCCGAGTCCGTCCTAGTTGTGAATGAGTTTCTTGAAGTGTTTCCGGAAGAGCTTCCAGGGATTCCGCCAGATAGAGAGATCGATTTCGGGATTTATGTATTGCAAGATACGCAGCCAATATCTCTTCCACCATACAGAATGGCGCCAGTAGAGTTGAGGGAGTTAAAGGAGCAGTTGAAAGACTTATTATATAAGGGGTTCATTCGGCCGAGTGTGTCGCCGTGGGGCGCTCCAGTTCTTTTCGTCAGGAAGAAGGATGTTCGCTTCAGATGTGTATTGACTATCGGAAGCTCAAAAAGGTCATTATCATAAACAAGTATCCATTGCCTCGGTTTCGATGATTTTTTCGACAAATTGCAGGGTGCGAGGTTCTTCTCAAAAATTTATTTACGATTGGGGTATCACCAGTTGATGATCTGGGAGAAGGATATTCCTAAGACCGCCTTCAAAACTCGTTATGGCCACTTTGAATTTTTGGTAATGTCCTTTGGACTGACCAATGCTCCAGTGGCTTTCATGGATCTTATGAATCCGGTTTTCAAACCGTTCCTTGACTTCTTCGTGATTGTTTTTATTGATGACATCCTTGTCTACTCGCGCAGTCGGGAGCATCATGCTAATTAACTCAGGGCAGTTCTGCAGACTCTACATCAACACCAATTGTATGCCAAGTTTTAAAAATGTGAATTTTTGTTGGAGTCGGTCACATTTTTAGGTCATGTTGTTTTCAGAGAACGTATTAGGGTTGATCCTCAGAGATCACAGCGGTGAAGGATTGGCATAGACCAACGACCCTGATAGAGATTCACAGTTTATTGGGTCTATCTGGGTATTATCGGAGGTTTGTGGAGGGGTTTTCTACCCTGGTCTCCCCATTGACCTAAATTGACGTAGAAGGAAACTAAGTTCCAATGGTCTGACGCTTGTGAAAAGAGCTTTCATAAATTGAAATCAAGATTGACTTCGGCACCGGTGTTAACTTTGCTAGAAGGCACAGAGGGATTTTTTGTTTATTGCGATGCTTCAAGGGTTGGTTTGGGATGTGTGTTGATGCAACACGGGAAGGTTATAGCCTATGCTTCCAGGCAACTCAAGAATCACGAGAAGAATTATTCGACGCAAGATTTAGAACTTGCGGCAGTTGTGTTTGGATTAAAAATATGGCGGTATTATTTGTATGGGGTCCATGTGGACGTGTTCTCATACCGCAAGACTCTTCAATATTTGTTCAACCAGAAGGAGTTGAATTTAAGGCAGCGGCGATGGTTAGAATTGCTTAAGGATTATGATATGAACATTCTGTACCATCCAGGGAAAGCAAATATAGTGCCCGACGCTCTTAGTCGGAAGTCTCTGGGTAGTCTAGCTCATTTGGAGGAAGATCAGAGGTGATTGTCTCGGGAGGTTTGTCGATTGGCTAGTCTGGGGGTCTGTCTCTCGACCTCAGAAGAGGAGAAATTCATGGTGCATAATGGGGCGGAATCATCACTTGTAGCGGAAGTCAAGGAGAAGCAGTTTATTGATCCATCATTGGCACAGTTGAAGGAGGCAGTTTTGATTAGCAAGATTTCGGCATTTTCACTCGGGAGCGATGATGGTGTTTTGCGGTGCCAGGGAAGGTTATGTGTTCCTGATGTGGATAATCTTTGGGAGAAGGTGATGGCGGAAGCACAGAATTCTAGGTAATCCGTGCACCCAGGTTCTACAAAAATGTATCAAGATCATCGGGAAGTTTATTGGTGGAGCGATATGAAAAGAGGTGTGGCAGACTTTGTATCTAAATGTCTGAATTGTCAGCAGGTGAAGGCCAAGCATCAGAGGCCTAGTGGGTTAACTCAGCTTATGGAAATTCCAATGTGGAAATAGGAAATGATCAACATGGATTTGGTTGTAGGGTTACCTCGCACTCAGCTCGAGTTTGACTCGATTTGGGTGATAGTGGATCGACTCATGAAATAAGCTCACTTTTTGCCGGTCAAGTCCACCGATACTGCAGAACAGTACGCTCAGTTGTATACCAAGGAAATAGTCAGGCTTCATGGTACGCCAGTTCCTATTATCTCATACCGAGGAGCCCAGTTCACGGCTCATTTTTTGAGGAAATTTCAGCAAGGTTTGGGTACTCAGGTAAATCTCAGCACAATTTTCCATCCGCAGACCGATGGTCAGGCAGAGTTGACTATTTAGACGCTTGAAGATATGCTACAGGCTTTTGTGTTGGACTTCAATGGTAGTTGGGATGACTCTTTACCACTTATTGAATTTTCTTACAATAACAGCTTTCACGCTAGTTTTCAGATGGCCCCATTTGAGGCATTGTATTGTAGGAGGAGTAGATCTCCGACTGGGTGGTTCGAGGTTGGCGAAACAGAATTGTTAGGGCCAGATCTTGTGCACCAGACATTGGAAAAGGTTAGAGTCATTTGGGAGAGGATGAAAACCGCTCAGAGCCGCCAAATATCCTATGCGGACGTTCGTCGAAGAGAATTGGAATTCCAAGTTGATGATTGGGTAAGGTATCTCCCATGAAGAGAGTGATGTGGTTTGGGAAGAAAGGGAAATTGAGCCCAAGGTGTGTCGGGCCATATCGGATTGCTCAAAGGATAGGACGAGTGGCTTATAGGTTGGAATTACCCCCTGAATTTTCATTAGTGCACCCGGTGTTCCACGTGTCCATGTTGAAGAAAGTGGTTGGAGATCCATCAGTCATCGTGCCAGTTGAAACTATTGAGGTTAATGAAGAACTATCGTATGAAGAGGTTCCGGGTGCTATTCTTGATAGACAAATCAGTAGATTGAGGAACAAGGAAATTTCTTCGATTAAAGTATTATGGCGAAGTCAGCACATTGAGGAAGCCACGTGGGAAGCGGAAAATGAGATGAAAGAAAGATATCCCCATTTTTTTGAATAAGTCTAGTAGTGTTGTCAGAACTTTAATCTCTAAGCAAATTATATTTTATATTCGGTTTTGTGCAAAAGCAGCCCATCTTCCCCTAATTGCCTTATTGTTGTAATTTCCCTATGTGTGCTAAAACGGAACCCGCTATTCTATTTGGGTAGTGTGCAACCCTTGAGGTAAATGAAAGTGTTGTGGAACGTGTGTGTTAGGCAAGTGATTAATGGTAGAGTAGATTGGTAATGATTAATTGAGACGAATATAGTGTATAGATGTGATTGAGTTGTATGGGACTCAATAAAACGACCAAGTTATGTGCAAAGGTGTGAATCATGTGCAAATCTGTGGTATAAGAATAAAGAACTATGTGTAGTTGACAAAATGATTTAATATTTGCAAATTGTTGAGGTAACAACATTATGTGTGAGTTATTAGGTGATTAAAACTATGTAATGGTGCTTGGAAATAGGTTTCGGGGGCTCTCTGACAGGTAGATAGGCCTAATTACAAAGGGAACTTTGGCAAAATTTTTCTGAAACATTGAAGTTAGTGAAAATCTGGAATTTTGCACATTATGCTTTCAAAACTAAATGATTTCGAAAACCCTTATTCGAGGACAAATGATTTTAAGAGGGGGGGGGGAGGGAGGATGTAAAGACCCGTAAAATTTTCTTGTTTAAAAATAATGCCCGAATGAGTCCCCGAGTTATTTTTATTGTGGAAATTTTTGAAACGGACCTATATTGAGTAAAAAGTACCGCGAGACTTAATGAGTAAAATTTTCCAGAAAGTAGGTGTTTTCCGACGCACTATGTGATTGCGTAACGTGTATGCGGACCGCATAATGGTCGCATACATGGGCAGATCACTGCCCCATTTGAGGTCAACTATGCGATCGCATAATGTGTATGCGGACCGCATAATGGTCGCATACATGGGCAGATCACTGCCCCATTTGAGGTCAACTATGCGATCGCATAATGTGTATGCGGACCGCACCATGGTCGCATACCTGGGCAGCGTGTTTAGGATTTTGGGCCATCTTGAGGGCCATTATGCGGTCGGATCTGTGGACCGCATGTGAGGAATACGATCGCATTCCTGACCGCATTCTTGAGTCATGCCCTGTTTTTCCTAATTTTTAAAACCCGACCCCAGTTCATTAAAATACCCCTACCCTTCATTGTTAACTTTTTTCTGAGATATTATAGAGAGAAAATGGTGGGTTCTAGAGAAAGAAAGTCCCAACTTCATCAAATAGGTCTTCCTTCATCACCCAAGCTTGGAACTAATCAAGTAGAACACATATTTCTTCACTCTAAGAGGTAAGATTCTACCTCATTAACCCTAATTTCCAAATTTTGGTTAAAATAAAACATGGGTAGGATAGTTCATAAAGATGGGGTTAAGAATCTTGCATGCATGTACCCAATTTATCATAATCTAGTAAAGGAAAGTAGGTTGGAGTAACCTTTCACTAAAAAAGGGTTATTTAATCTAAAGGAACACCTAGTGTTTGATAGAAATCTCAAATGAGTTCAAGACATGTTCATGATTCATAATTCTAAGTTTAAATGTGCCACGTTATGAATTAGATTGAAGGTGCTAGAAGGTCCGGTGATTTGAGATAGAAATTAAGGAAAAATCCCGATTCGAGGTATGTATGGCTAACTTTAACCTTTGTATAATCCTCTTGTTGGGTCCGAGTATACGGTATGTGTACCTTGTTTGGAGATATGTGAATTGATTGTTCGAACGTGTTGAGATGTAAGATTCTATTCTCTGATTGTCCTAGTTGACTATCATACTACCGTCTTATATGAGATGGTGAAAAGTTTTTTCATGTGCCTATTTCATTTTGTGCAAAGCTCGTAAATGATAAAAGGTATCGATATGGAAGGATGTGTAATGAATGAAAGATTGATGATGTGCCCAAATGTGGGAATGTGGAAAATGGCTAAAAGTCGTGCGTGGAAAGTAATGAAAAAGGGTATTGTGAAATGGTGTAAATGAGTTGAACGACTATGGCAACACCGCGTACCTGAATTACTACTTGATGAGAGTTATGGTGCCTTGGGCCCAAATAAATAAATTGTTAATATGAACTTGTATTCCTTGTAATGATGATTCTTGTGATGTAATTGTTTGTGGTTGCTGTTATGAAATGTGATTGTCAGATGGGATCGGGTTGCACGCCGCAACACGAAGCAATAAGCTTTATGAGGTGTGAGGTAATAAGGGTGGCCGAGGTAATAAGGATGGAATGTGATCATTATCACTACTAAAATGAAAATCTATGAGCTCTTGAATATGATGATGTTGAAAAGGGAAAAAGGAGAGATTGTGAACCTTGTTTGATTTTGGTTGTTTCTTTCCACGTGCATTGATTAATTGGTTCTATTACTGTCTCTTAATTTTGTACTGTTTGATTGTACTGTTTGATTGTACTTGGGATAAAGTTTGTTTATACATACTTGTACTATTCCACAGTACTAACGTCCCTTTTGCCGGGGGCGCTACATCTTTTATATGGATGTAGGTTTGCCCATAGCAGGTAGCTCAGCTCGCCGTTAGTGGTACTTTCTCCTCATCCTCTTTCAGCTGTACTGGGGAGCCCCACTTCCTCTCGGGGCCATGTGTAGTTCATGTCATCTCCTTTTGATTATATCATGTATTGTAAGGTATAGCTGGGGCCTTGTTGCCGGCAAGTATTGTATAAACTCTTAGTACTCTTAGAGTCTCCGTAGACACTGTGTGGGTGTATATGTATATGTTGCGCAGTGGTTGTATTTTCTGGTAATCGTGGTCCGTATTGGGAAGTGTTGTATATATTATGTTTGTTTTGGGAAATCTGGTATAATAATGTAAAATGAGGAAAAATCGGATTTATTGTGGTAATCACTCACTTCTAAGCTTATCTCACTGTTTTCACATAAATAATGGATGATATAAACATGGGGAAGCGCCTTGGATAAGAAAGGCAAATCAGGTTCGCTTGGCTGGGGTCACCCGGTTGAGTGCCGTTCGCGTCCCTCGATTTTGGGGCGTGATAGATTTTAACATACATGGAAGATTAAATACTAACAAAGTACTACCAATTTAGTCTACAATGGAAAAGAAAAAAATAGTTCTTGTACCAACAAGTATACAATATTATGTAGATAGCACAATTTTAATTCTGTTTGTATTATCTAGATATGATATTTTAAGTTATATATTTAAGCGCAAAATGGAAAAGGTATAATTATTTACACGTTACAAGAGAGCTCTTCAAGAGCCTTGACTCTGAGGGTTGATGTTTCTATAAAACCCTTGACTTCACTTTAATCTGCTATAAGTGCTCGATCCTTCGATAAAGAAATTCATACAAAGGATTGCAATTCAACAAACATTTCCTCTTATATTCATATATAGCATGTTATATGCATGAATCTATGATCACAAAAGAATGTTGCATAGAACTAAATGAGTTGAATTATCAATTAATAAGTCGTCTGGAAATATATCGCATAGGGTTAAAGTATTGAATTATGTAATCAAAATAGCAATAAACTACTTTTTCCCTCCTTCTGGTGTTATATATTGTTGTTAGATCTTTTTCTTCTTATTTCTTCTTTATTCATAAATCGTATTTAGAACAAAATCAGATCCATATGTTATTTTTCGTAAAGAAATTACTTTTACATAACATTTTTCAGGATTGGGAATGGTAATTACAATCTAAAATTAGCTCAAATTCCTCTATGACCCAACCTTTGGCTTGACTTTTACATTACCATGTTCATCCGGGCAAAGCCACACACGATTGCAACACATGTCTTGTGTAACAATACAATCTACTGTAAGTACAACGCCAGTAACATTTGAATTTGTGCTTTCTACGATGGCTTTGGCTTTCATGATCTCAACTCCTATCAACTCTGGCCACTCATATTGAGTTGACTCCCCGGCCAGTTTGCACTGATTTCCAACACATGTGCATGGCTCACAAGGAGGGTATGGAATTTTTTATTCAATTATAACCATGAAGTAAGAAAAAAATTGAAATACTCCCACGAGTCCGTACATACCAAGAACATAAAAATCGGATCACAATTGCCCACTAAAATTAGCAAAAGAAATTTCCAAATCTTTCCTCCCATTTTTCCCAAATTCTCTACTTAATTCCTCAAATTGGATGGTGAAAATCATGACAAATTCATGAAATTAAACCAAAAATGATTGAAGAAAACTTACAACATGAATCCCACTGAAAATATCGTCCAAATCCTCCTTATCCCGAACTCTCTAATGCAATATTGAGTTATGGCGAAAAAGCCCCGATTAGAACTTAAACACTTTCTGCCCAGCTCATTTTCCTTCATCGCGAACGCATCACTAGGACCACGTTCGCGAAGCACAAATTGGCTCCCTCTTCTCTTAACCCTACGCGAATGCGTCAACAGCATCGCGAACGCGATTCTTTACTTGACATTCCCACCGTGAACGCGTGCCTATCCACGCGAACGCATAGACCAATACCTCTGGGGTCCCCAACCCCAACTTTTCTTCGCGAACGCGTGCCCTTGAAAGCGAACGCGATGACTACTTCACTCAGACCTCCGCGTTCACGTCCTCCTCTTCGAGAACATGATGAATAAAATCTCAGCTCCCCAAACTACTCTTGGCGAACGCGGCATCCCACCCGCGAACGCGATGAACAAATCCTCTGCAACGAAAACCAAAAACATCTGCTAAGTATAAATCCAAGAACTGGTCTGTTAACCACACGAAACACACCCAACGTCATTGGGACCTCAACCAAACCTACCAACACACCCCATAACATCATTCAAACTTACTCGAGCCTTCGAAATACCCAAAATAACGCGAAAACACAAAAATTACATCAAATTCAAGCCTATGAACTTTGAAACTTCCAAATTTTGCAAACTACGTCGAAACCAACGAAAACACCTTCGATTGACCTGAAATTTTGCAGACATATCCAAAATAACATTACGAACCTGCCTGACTTTTCGGAATTCCATTCCGACCTCGATAGCCTATTTTCCACTTCCGACCGGAAATTGCAAAAAACTAATTTTTGCCAATTCAAGCCTAATCCTACACCGGACATCACAAAAATATTCAGAACATACTCCTAAGTCCCAAATCACCTAACGAAGCTATCTGAGCCTAAAAATTTTCATTCCGAGGTCGTTCACCAATAAGTCAAATCTCAGTTTACTTCCTCAACTATTAGGCTACCTTTAGAGACTAATTGCCTCAATGCTCACCATGACCACTTTGAACCCGAACCAACCGACCCAATACACATAAATGAAGATGAACCACATAAAATGAAGCAGAAACAAGGGAAACGGGGCTAAATTCTCGAAATGACCAGCCGAGTCATTAGATCCTCCCCTACTTAAACATATGTTCGTCCTCGAACGTGCCAAGAGTTGTTCTCCAACACTATCAAACTGTTACGCATCTTACCATGCACATACCCGGGGGTGATCCCACGTCACTCTATCCCATATAGGTCCAATAGCACAATACCGCTGAAATTTCGAAATCCAAATCCTGGCCCATAGCCTTAGAACCAAATTCCCACTTCTAAAATGATATATAAGATCAAACTTTCCATAACTATAAACTGAACAAGCCTGAACATGCTCAATCAAGCCATATACGCACCCCTGATGAAATCACATAATACACTGCGTGACTCAAACACTCATAGCAATAACTCTTTAACTACAATAACTGCTCAGAACAACCCAATACCGGTACACCACCTTTTATCAAGAAATCCCTCGCTCTAACACTTCCATATACTTCCGATAATGAAAGAAGCACGTAGAACTAACAACCATTCGTCCGACCAGTCAGACATGTCACTCCCCATTCCAAACAGGAATTATAGCATATTTGAAAGCCGACTCCCGATATTTATCCTTCCAACTATGTTGTAGGAAATTCCGAAAATATTCATTCTAGGTCCAATGACCTCCTCTCATCCATCACGACCACCCTGAAGACATGACACCTCGATACAATTCGAAGCCAAAACATGTGCAACTCGTGCACTTATCAGCAACTCCCCAATGAAATCAAATTATATAAAAGATCCACACGAGAAGACTATCCTACCATTAAAAATTACCATCACCATATCATACTAACAACATGGCACACACCGTAAAATTAAAAAACACATGAGTCTGATACCAAGGGTCATATCCTTACATAACTCTGCTACACTGTGTGATCTAATCCAACCGCTGGTCCACTCGGAATATTTGAAGGCACCTTGCCCAAAAATCATTAACCATTCTAAATTCGACATCAGGTACTCAAAGTGCATTGCAATAAACACGTTGGGAAACCGGACGATACCATGCCACCCGAAATAGAAGGTATATAACCAACACGCCTCAATCCCGCAACACGCAATTACTTACCTTACTCAAATCTAGCTATAAAGCCCAAATAGAACCGCACCATATTTGCATATAACCAATAATCACCACTCCTCGCAACACCGAAGGGTCACACATAGATCACTCCGGAACAAGAACAAATCAATCACAATCGAATGGTACCTTTCTCAATAATAGGAACTCCGAGCCAACAATTCCGACCCGGTGCAGAACACACACCCATACTAGCCTGCCAGTTACCCTAAATTAACTTTGGTCACCCACAACAGATAGACACCTTACCGAAAAGTTCATAATGACAGAATCATGGTACATACTAACATCCAGATAGCTCAGCTCGTATCTCCATAGTCTGATCATAAGTCCACCGCTCGAATACATAACACATCCCAAATACTCATTCATTTCACGGGGAATACCCCTATAAGTCTTCCGTTCACTATTAAACCTTGAATATCAACAAGCGCTCCAACAATGAGGCGCTACAATACCAATGAAGTACCCTTAATTCAAGAACATTGCTCTTTCTCAAATATATACCCTCATCAACTCGCACCTATTAGTGATATCATCTACCTAGTCATCTGAAACTGCCCATGCTCTCTATGAATTTATGACCTTCCTTCCAGAACCGAACCGTGACCTCACATATGCAAATCTCAACTCCACCCAACGTACCGCATACGCTAATGTCAACTTAGGAAAAATACGGGAACTCCATGGTCCGTTCTAAGCCACAAGAAACTATGTACCCAACTAGACAATAGCTTCCACTGGATCCCCTACAAAAACAAATTCATTACACGCCATAAGAAAATATGCACCCTTAACCGCGGTAAAAACCACCAGGAACTCTCTGAAATCCGATTTGCACAACACCAAACCATCTGGACTGAACACTTCTATCTTAACCAAAATACGCAGACCACCAAAAATCCAAGAGCATTGATATGAAACAGTCAAAAAACTCATCACCTTATGAACACCCGAAGAACTAATCGTATCCCTTGTCATGTTGATCCGACCTACTACAAAGTTGTAATGACCCGGCTGGTCGTTCTAAGAAATTAGCCCCGCTTCCCCCGTTTCTGCTTCATTTTATGTGGTTCAACTTCATTTATGTGTGTTGGGTCGGTTGGTTCTGGTTCAGAGTTATCATGGTGAGCATTGAGGCAATTAGTCTCTCAAGGTAGCCTAATAGTTGAGAAAGTCAACTGAGATTTGACTTATTGGTGAACGACCTTGGAATGCAAATTTTATGGCTCGGATAGCTTTGTTAGGTGATTTGGGACTTAGGAGTGTGTTTAGAATATTTTTGTGATGTCCGGTGTAGAATTAGGCTTGAATTGGCGAAAGTAAGTTTTAGGAGATTTCTGATCGGTAGTGGAAAATAGGCTATCCGGGTTGGAATGGAATATCGAAAGTTGGTACAATTTTGTAATTTCATTTTTGATATGTCTGCAAAATTTTAGGTTAATCGGAGGTTTTTGGTTGGTTTCGACGTAGTTGGCGAAATTTTGAAGTTTCAAAGTTCTTAGGCTTGAATTTGATGTAAATTTGGTGTTTTCGTGTTGTTTTTGGTGTTTTGAAGGCTCGACTGAGTTTGAATGATGTTGTGGGATATTTGGTATATTTGGTTTAGGTCATGAGGGCCTCAGGTGTGTTTCGGATGGTTAACGGACAAACTTTTAGCTTGAAATCTGGGCAGATTGCTGCTGGTGTAAGGTTGTAGTTTCCTTCAACACGATCCCGTGATGATGTTTGCGATCGTGTGAGGTTGTCTGCGATCGCGTAAGGTAAATTTATGGGGCAGCAAGTTGTTCTTCGTGATCGCATGCCAAAGTTTGCGATCGCAATGAAGAAATTATTTTAGCTGGGCAGAATGTTTAAAACGCCGGAAGTGCGAATTTGGTTGTCATTTTCTCCGTTGTTGCATGCGGACTTGAGAGATATTGAAAGAGAATTGAAGGGGAATCAAGGTAAATCATCTGGAGTTAAGAATTTCAACTTCATAACACGTTTCTATGTCAATTCTTATGTGATTAAACCACAAAAATTCTGGATATTTAAACAAATTGAGGAAGAAGGGTGCATGGGAATGTGATTTTTCTTTTGAGGATTTTAGTGGGCAGGTGTGGTCCGATTTTAGTGTTCTTGGTATGTACGGTCTTTTGGGAGGATAAGGATTCTTGTGATGTAAAAATTATCGAATTCCGAGATGTGGGATCGGGGCTCGGATTTGTCCAAATTTCGAGATTTTTGTATAAATTGATATTTTTTGATTGGGTTGTGTTCCTTGAGTATCTATTGATAATGTTAACTGGTTTTGGCTGGATTCGGAGCAATCAGGAGCAAATATTAGGGGCAAAAGCATAGCGGACTAGTGTTGTGGCCTGGTAGAGGTAAGTAATGGTTATAAATCTTGTCCTGAGCGTATGGAACCCCGGACAACACTATTTTCTCACTGAATTTGGAATGGCGCACATGTCAGACGACGAATATGTGGCGCGTACTGGTTTTTGGATTGGAATAGGTCCTCTCTGCGGCGACTAATGAGTTTCATATTTTCTCAAATTCTTATGTTAAATTATGTTCTAATGATTTGGGAAATATTTGGGCTATAAGCCGTGTTTGGGGCCTCGTGTCGATCTGTTTAGACCCATGAAGGGCGTTTTACTGTTGTTTTCCTCACTACCTGTTGATGATTTTACTCATCATCATTGTGCATACCGTTTATTTGAAACTCATCCTGATTTACACTACATGAGAATTAAAATGATGTTTTCGGGTCGATTATCCTGTTTTACTACTTCGCCGAGGGGCTTTTCGAGTGGTTCCACCGAGTGTGGCCGAGGGCCAAGAGTGATGGTGAGGTGTTGAGTGATATTAGCGCTTGGGCTGAAGGAGCCCCTCCGGAGTCTGTACACACCCCCATTAAGCACACCGAGTGCGAGTGACGAGTGATTGGGAGGCATGAGTGACCGTGAGGTGCTGAGTGATTGTGAGGTGCTGAGGGATTGTGAGGCGTGCCCGAGGGGCTGATTATGAAACATGTTTTTGCCCGAGGGGCTACTATGATTTCTCTGCATTCATTTGCATACCAAATCCTTTGTTTTAAAGTTGTTAAAAATGTGCATTCTTTAAAGGACTTTTTATGAAGTTGATTTTTAAAACATGATGATTACGTATATTTATGTTATACCTACTGGAAAGTAAGGCTGTGTATATTGTGACTTGATAGCATTGATTTTATGTGTTTCTTGCTGCTCACACCTGATTTATTTTCATTGCTACTGAGTTGGCGTACTCACATTACTCCCTGCACCTTGTGTGCAGATTCAGGTGTTAGGGCAAGGTGAGTTGTATGTCTGTTTCAGAGATCCTCGGAGGTTGGCAAGGTGGCTGCATGCATCCGCAGTCCTGCTCCCTCTCTTGTTTAATATTATAGAATTTATTTTCGTTGAGTTGTATATTTATGTAGATGCTCACGACTAGTGACTCTGGGTTCTCGGGGGTTGTATTTATTATTCACTATAGTTTTGATTGTTTTTGAAATGTTTAAGGGAAACTTTGTGGGTAATTGGTATAGTAGGAGGTAAATGGGAAGTTCATTATGATTTGAGTGAAGTTTTGGCTGGCCTAGTTCCATGATAGGCGCCATCACGACTGGCCTGGATTTGGGGTCGTAACACAAGTCGTCCTTATTACTCAGGTTTCTTCTGACTTACCTTCAAATTAATACTTCTTCCTACCGTAATACGACAAATTTGCAACCCCCGACTCCCCACATGTGACCCAAACACAAAACCATATCGTCTAAGGCCCATAAGCGACTGAATACTCCCTCAATTATCCCCAGATGCACCACATTAGAACAACTTACCATGAAGAGACTTATGCGAATCTAAAGTCGTTACCTTCACCTTCATGATACCGATATATAGAATACACACAAGTCTTGACATCCTCTAACTTAAATCTCAATCACACTAACCAATCAGACAGAATCGACCAGACACGTTGCACACTAACATACTAGGAAAGTAATCCACTCACTTGAAACCACGAGCAAATTCATACACTGCACACACTACAACTTTTACAATCTCCACTAAATCATTCAATAGAACCCAATTACCCAAACAAGTGCACTACAACCTATATCGAAGAAATTTCCATTACTCGTGACATTCCCAGATCCCATACCTGCAGGTCATAACTTATTTACCAATATACCTCAAACTGAAACCAATACCACACATAACCGTATAATCAACTTATCAATAACGAACTCCCCCACTTGGCTCAAAGCCAAGGATCAAGACAAACAAGACTATGCCCACACAGTATGACTGCCACCATGTTGTGGTGGGATTCAACTAAATCCTTCATCAGCTTATATGACCCAAATCATCTAACACTCAAATCAATTGCCAATCGCGCAACCACTATCGCAATAACCACGCCAACCTCCACAAGAGATCCGAACTCCAATTACAACATATATCTTTTACTAGTAGAAGAGAACACATTAAAGAACTACATAGGGACCACACACCCTAGGACGACTCGCATGAGATACCCCTGCCCTCTTACCCTCAACTATTATCTCTCCATGCACTTCTGAAGACCAACACTATCACGCAGTCACTACATCTTCCTGCATCTGAACACCACCAACGCAAACCCTCGAGGCATACCGATACACGGTAAAAACCTGAAGTCGATGGCAGAACTAACACTAGAGCGGCGGTCACAGAACTCTCGAGCTTCTGGAAGGTCTACCCACACATGACTGGCCACATGGATACCCTCACCGGACACCACGTGTCCCAATAATGCTAATGAACTGAGCCAAACTTCATAATCGGAGAATTGGCATAGAGCCTTTCCTCCCCGAATCCTTATAATGCCATCCTCTGATACTGAGTATGCTACTCCCGGATAGGCGAAAATGCCAGGATGCCATCAATGAATACAATAACAAGGAGAGCTAATGCAACTGGAATACACCGTCAATCAAATATACGAACATTACTGGGCAAACGATCAACTCATAAGTCATTGCCCGGAACTCATAACCCAATAGAGAAATCCGCTTCACTCCACAACTACAAAACATGTGTCACGAACGCAAATCCTAACCGGAAGTGATGGCGCCTATTGTGGAACTAGGCTAGCCGAATACCGTGTGTTCACAATTTCTTTTGAAAGTCCCATTTAATATTCAAGCAATCCATAACAATATACAGAAAGTTTACTTGACCTAATAGGCAACTTTTATATACAGTACTGCCATCCCCAAAACCCAAAGCCAAAGCTAAATACAACAGCAAAGGAAAGCAGAGATGCTAACGCTAAACAGCTACCTCTATATCCCCATGATCCGGCTCCGCTACGATATATGTATAAAAGCTAACGCTCGATATCTTCTCCTGAATCTGCACATAGAGGTGCAGGGAGTAATGTGAGTACGCCAACTCAATAGTAATGGAATTAAATCAAGTCTAAGTAGCAAGGAATCACATAAAAATAAATGCCATCAAGTCACAATATACACAGCCCTACTTTCCAATAGTATACATAGATATACGAAATCATCATGCCTCAGAAATCAACCTCATAAAAGTCCTTAAAACAATGCACATTTTTAACAACTTAAAAACAAGATCTGGTATGCAAATGAATGTAGTAAAATCATAAGTATCCCCTCGGGCAAAACATGTTTCATAATCAGCCCCTCCGGCATGCCTCAAAATCTCTCAGCACATCGCAATCACTCAGCACCTCACAGTCACTCATGCCTCCCAATGATGAATCACTCGCACTCGGTGCACTCACTGGGGGTGTGTGCAGACTCCGGAGGGGCTCCTTCAGCCCAAGAGCTAATATCACTCAACACCTCACCATCACTCTTGGCCCTCGGCCACACTCGGTGGAACCACTCGAAAAGCTCCTCAGGCGAAGTAATATAACGGGGTACTCGACCCGAAAACATCATTTTAATCCTCATGTGGTGTAAATCAGGTTGAGCTTCAATTAAAACAGTATGCACAATGATGCTGAGTAAAACCATCAACAGGTAGTGAGGAAAACATCAGTAAAACACCCTTAAAGGGTCTAAACAGATGGCCACGAGGCCCTAAACACGGCATACAACCCAAATAATTCACAAATCTTTAGCACATAATTTAACATAAGATTTTGAGTAAATATGTGACTCATTAGTCGACGCGGAGAGGACCTAGTCCAATCCAAAATATCAGTGCGCGCCACATATTCCTCATCCGACACGTGCGCCATTCAAAATTTAGTGAGAAAATAATGCAGTCCGGGGTTCCATACCCTCAGGACAAGATTTAAGACCATTACTTTCCTCTACCGGGCTGCGACAGTAGTCCGCTATGACTTTTCTCCTCAAATCTCCCGATTTCTCTGAATCTAGCCAAAATAATTAATATCATCAATATATACTCATGGAGCACAACCCAATCAAAAATCATCAAATTAAACAAAAATCTCGAAATTCGGCCAAACCCGAGCCTCGTGCCCACGTTTCGGAATTCGAAAATTTGTACATCATTAGAACCCTCGTCCTCCCACGATTTTATATATACCAAGAAAACAAAAATCAGACAACAATTTCCATTCCAAAACCTCAAAAGAAATCTCAATACCTTCCTCCCATTTTTTCCAACTTTTTCGTAGCCAAATCCTTAAATTTTCAAGCCTAATCTCAAAAATAGCATAGAATTCGGGTTAAAAAATCAAAGAACTCACCTTTGCTGAAGAAGCTGGAAATCCCCTCTCAAAACCCCCTTCAATGGACTCCTCCCACATGCAATTTCATGAAAAATTAATAAATTTCGTGGAGGAGGTCCTTTTATACTTTTCTGCACAGCTAAAATAATTCCTTCACTACAACCGCAAACTTTGGCACGCGATCACGAAGAACAAACTTGTTGCCCCATCAATTTACCTTACGCGATCGCAGACAACCTCACGCGATTGCGATTCATCGAGACATAAACCCACGCGATCGCAAACCATTCCACACGATCGCGAAGAACAAAGCTCAACTTACCCATGCGCCCCTTTAACTCTACACGATCGCAAACAAGACCACGCAATCGCACTGACCAAACACTCATACTCACACGATTGCAACCCCTTCCACGCGATCATGATTAACAAAAATCCTGCCAGACCAATTAACCCTACGCGATCACAAACATCCTCACGCGATCGCGTAGAAGGAAACCAGATCCTTACACCAACAGCAATCTGCCCAGAATTCAAGCCAAAAGTTGGTCCGTTAACCATCCGAAACACACCCGAGACCCTCGGGGCCTCACCAAACATACCAACCAATCCCATAACATCATTCAAACTTAGTCGAGCCTTCAAAACACCAAAAGAAACACAATAACACCAATTTTACATCAAATTAAAGCCTAAGAACTTTGAAACTTCTAAATTTCAGCAACTACGTCGAAACCAACCAAAACACCTCCGATTAACCTGAAATTTTGCAGATATAACCAAAATGACATTACGAAACTGTTACAACTTCCGGAATTGCATTACGACCCCGATTGCCTATTCTCCACTGCCAACCGGAAATCGCAAAAAAATAATTTTCGCCAATTAGAGCCTAATTCAACACCAGACATCAAAAAAATATTCCGAACACACTCCTAAGTCCCAAATCACCCAACGAAGCTATTCGAGCCATAAAATCCGCATTTTGAGGTCGTTTATCAGTAAGTCAACTCTCAGTCGACTTTCTCAACTACTAGGCTACTTTAAAATGGTAAATGCCTCACCTCTCACCATAACTACTCCGGACCCAAACCAACTGACCCAACACATCAAAAACAAGATAGCGATACATAGAAAATGCAGAAATAGGGAAATGGGTTAAATCTCACGGAACGACCCGTCAGGTTGTTACATCCTCCCCCTCTTAAATAAATGTTCATCCTCTAACGGGTCTAGAAACATACCTGGAGCCTCGAATAACTAAGGATATCTGCCCCACATCTCCTGCTCGGTCTCTCAGTTGGCATCCTCCACCGGCTGCCCTCTCCACTGAACCTTCACTGAAGCTATATCTTTAGATTTCAGCTTCCTGACCTGTCGACCCAAAATAGCCACTAGCTCTACCTCGTATGACATATCGCACTAGAGCTGAACCATGCTAAAGTCCAAAACACGGGGAGGGTCACCAACATACTTCCGGGGCATCGAAACATGGAATACTGGATGAATACTTGATAAAGTGGGAGGCATAGCAAGCCTATAGGCCATCTCCCCAACCCTCTGAAGTACCTCAAATGGTCCAATGAACCTGGGACAAAGCTTCCCTCTCTTCCCGAATCACGTAACACCATTCATGGATGACACCTTCAGCAACACCTTATCCCTAACCATGAAAGACACATCTTGGACCTTCCGGTCCGCATAACTCTTCTGCCTAGACTGCGCCGTGCCAAGCCGCTCCTGAATCAACTTTGTCTTACTCAAAGCATCCTGAGCCAAGTCTGTGTCCAATAGCCTTGCCTCGCCCTGCTCAAACCAACAAACCAGAGATCTACACCTCCTACCATACAAAACCTCATACGGATCCATCTGAATACTCGACTGAAAGCTGTTATTATATGCAAACTCCGCTAGTGGCAGAAACTGATCCCATGAACCATCAAAGTCAATCACAAAAGCACGCAACATGTCCTCCAAAATATGGATTGTATGCTCCGACTGCTCGTCGGTCTGAGGATGAAACGCTGTGCTCAACTCAACCTGAGTACCCAACTCTCTCTGCACGGCTCTCCAAAACTGAGATGTGAATTTAGTTCCTCTGTCGGAAATGATAGAAACTGGAACACCGTGCAAACGGACAATCTCCCTGATATAAATTTCAGCTAACCTCTCCGATGAATACGTAGTATCAATAGGAATGAAGTGCGTGAACTTGGTCAGCCGATCCACAATAACCTATATATCATCAAACGTCCTCGAAGTCCGTGGGAGTCAAATTACGAAGTCCATGGTAATCCGCTCCCACTTCCACTCCGGAATATCAAACCTCTGAAGCAATCCACCAGGTCTCTGGTGCTCATTATTGACCTGCTGACAGTTGAGACACCGAGCCACAAACTCCACAACATCCCTCTTCATTATCCTCCACCAATAATGCTGCCTCAAATCCTTGTACATCTTCGCGACACCGTGATTGATGGAATACCGCGAACTATGAGCCTCTGCTAGAATCAAATCTCGGAGTCCATTACATTGGGCAAGAAAATCCGGCCGTGCATCCTCATGACCCCATCATCACCAATAACCACATCTCTGGCATAACCGCGATGGACACGGTCCTGAAGAACAAGTAAATGTTGGTCATCATACTGGCGTGCTCCTATCTGATCGTAAAGAGAAGACCTAGAGGCTACACAAGCCAACACCCGCGGGGGCTCTGATAAATCCAATCTCACCAAATGACATGCTAAGGTCTGGACATCAAGAGCTAATGGCCGCTCTGCTACTGGAAGGTAAGCTAAACTCCCCAAACTCTCTGTTCTGCGACTCAAGGCATCGGCCACTACATTGGCCTTCCCCGGATGATATAATATAGTGAGGTCATAATCCTTGAGGAGCTCTAACCATCTCCTCTGACGTAAATTCAAGTCCTTCTGCCTCAGCAGATACTGCAAACTGCGATGATCAGTGAAAAGCTCACACTACACTCCATACAGATAATGCCGCCAAATCTTCAAGGCATGAACAATGGCAGGTAACTCAATATCGTGCACTAGATAATTCTTCTCGTGCACCTTCAACTATCTGGGCACGTAGGCAATCACCCTACCGTCCTGCATCAATACCGCTCCTAAGTCAACTCTGGAAGCATCACAATAAATTGTGTAAGAACCCGAACCAACAGGCAAAACTAGTATTGGAGCTGTAGTCAATGCTTATTTGAGCTTCTGAAAGCTCTCCTCACACTCATCTGACCATCTGAATAAAGCACCCTTCTGGTTCAATCTGGTCAAAGGCAAAGCTATCGAAGTGAATCCCTCCACAAAGCGACGATAATATCCCGCTAAACCAAGGAAACTACTAACCTCTATAGTTGAGGACGGTCTGGGGCAACTCTGCATTGCCTTTATCTTATTTGGATCAACCTGAATCCCCTCTCTAGACATCACGTGCCTTAAAGCTACTGAACCCAGCCAAAACTCACACTTGGAGAATTTCGCATAATGTTTCTCCTCCCTCAACCTCTGCAACACAACTCTCAAATGTTGAGCATACTCCTCATGGCTGCGAGAATAAACAGGATGTCATCAATGAACACAATGACGAAGGAATCAAGATAAGGCTGAAACACGTTGTTCGTCAATTGCATGAACGCAGTTGGGGTATTGGTCAGCCCAAACGACATAACCAAGAACTCATAATGACCATACTTGGCCATGAAAGCAGTCTTTGTGATATCAGAATCCCGAATCCTCAACTGATGGTACCCAGATCTCTAATAAATCTTTGAAAATAATCTGGCTCCGTGAAGTTGGTCAAACAAATCATCAATACGGGGCAAGGGATACCGGTTCTACATCGTAACCCTATTCAACTGCCGACAGTCAATACACATACGAATGGACCCATCCTTCTTCTTAACGAACAATACTGGTGCACCCCAAAGTGACACACTAGGCCGAATGAACCCATTATCCAGGAGCTCTTGAAGTTGCTCCTTTAATTCCTTTAGCTCTACTGGCGCCATACGATAGGGTGAAATATAAATAGGCTGAGTGTTTGGCACCAGGTCAATACCAAAATCAATATCCCTGTCAGGTGGCATCCGGAAAATCACGGACCACAGGAGATGAATCAATAACGGGAGTCTCACAACCGACATCCCTCACAAAGGCCAAATAAGATAAACACCCCTTCTCAACCATGCACCGAGCCTTCAGGTAAGAAATCACCCTGCTAGGCATATACTCGGAAGAACCTCTCTACTCAACCATCTGACACCCCGGCATAGCTAAGTTCACGGTCTTCGCATGGCAATCAAGAACAACATGGAACACAGATAACCAATCCATGCCCAAGATCATTTCAAAATCGACCATGCTGAGTAACAGTAGGTCCACTAGGGTCTCCAGAACCCCAATAAATATAACGCACAACCGATACACACGGTCCACGACAACTGTATCACCCACCGGAGTCGACATATGAACAGAGGTGACTATGGGACTCACGGGGCACATCCAAAAAATCGACAAAATATGAAGAAACATAGGAATATGTGGAACTAGTGTCAAATAAAGCCAAGGCATCACAAAAATAGACTGAAACAATACCTGGAATCATGATGACTGAGGCCATAGCATCTGGCCTGGCTGGAAATGTATACATACGAGCCTGACCTCCCCCTACTCGACCTCCTCCTGTTGGGCGGCCTCTGGCTGACTGACTACCACCCCTTGCTGACTGGGCGGGTGGTGAAGTGAGTGGAGCTGAAGTCGAGGGCTGGCCCCTCTGCTGAGAAGATCCACCGGTACGGCGGGGACACAGTCTCCACCCGTGCCCGAACTCTCCACACTCAAAACAACTACCTAGGTCTGGAGGCGGGGACTGATAGAAACCCCTAGCACCTGCATGGCCACTGGAATATTCCTAAATAGATGAACCCTGAACTAGAGGTGCTTGAGCTGAACTCTGAGCTCAGAGGACACCAAATGAAGTACGGCCTGACTGAGAACCATGGGGACCCTGCCCTGAAGATGCACCACTATAAGTTGGGCGGCCTGACTGAGGAGGCCTGAATTGATGGCCCCTACCCTGCTGAAACTGTCCCCTGAAAGGGGAACCACTGGAACTGCCCGAACCACGAGGCCTCTTGTCTCCCTCTCCTCCCGCTCCTTGCGGCGAACAGACTCGATATTTCGAGCTATGTCAACAACCTGCTTGAATGAAGCACCCAATACTCTCTCTCGAGTCATAAGCAACTGAAGCTGATAAGAAAGACCATCTACGAACCTTATCACCCTCTCCTTATCAGTAGGGATAATCTCAAAAACATGCCTAGCCAACTCGGAAAATCTCATCTCGTGCTGAATGACTGATAACTCTCCATGGCGCAGCTGCTCAAACTTCCTACACTGCTCCTCTATGTGGGACTGAGCAACATACTTCTCCAAAAAGATCGTAACGAACTTCTGCCAGGTAAGAGGTGCTGAACCGACCGGTCGACGCCTCTCGAAAGACTCCCACCAAGTAAAAGCAGCACCCACAAACTGAAAGGTAACTAACGAGATCCCACTGGTCTCCAGAATACCCACGGTGTGCAGTATCCTCTGGAACCTATCTTGAAATCCCTGGGCATCCTCTCCCTCTGTTTCGCTGAAAGTAGGAGGCTGAAGTCTGCTGAATCTCTCCAACTTTCGCTGCTCGTCGTCAGGCATAGGTGGGACCAATTAATCCTGAACTAGAGCAGCTAGCTGAGCTCGGGCTGCTCCCGGCGCCTGAATACTCTGTGTATCCTGCTCAGGTGCCCGGGCAATGGGAGTCTGATTGCCTCCCCCGGCCTGAGCTGTGGTGGCAGATGAAGACATGGCAACGACCTGAGCCAAACTGGTGCTTACTGACAATATCTGAGACAGGGCCTCATGAAGACCCAGAATAACCATTGGCACTACTGGTGCCTGAGCCTGTCCCATTGGGATACCATTGGTGGGAACCTGACCATGAGCAATAGGGGGATCCTAAGGTAATTCCCTGGCTGCTGCGCGGGCTGGCCCTTACCTCTATCACGGCCTCGACCGTGGTCTCGACCTCTCGCTGGTCTAGCCGATGACTGGTCACCCTGATCAGTATGGCGTGTCCTCACCATCTGTGACAGAATGAAACAACATAAGTTCAGATTTCAACCATCAATAGATCAGCACGAAAAAGTTCAAGGAAGATAGAATGTTTCCTAAAAGTTTGGCAGCCTCTCGAAGATAAGTACAGACGTCTCCGTACCGATCCGCAAGACTCTACTAAACCTGCTCATGACCATCAAGTCCTATGTAACCTAGGTCTCTGATACCAAACTGTCACGACCCCAAATCCTAACCGGCCGTGATGGCACCTATCGTGGAACTAGGATAGCCGACTACCGCGTGTTCACAATTTCGTTTGAAAGTCCCATTTAATATTCAAGAAATTTATAACAATATACAGAAAGTTTACTTGACATAATAGGCAACTTTTATATACAGTACTGCCATCCCCAAAACCCGAAGCCAACATGTCATGAGCATCTAGTGAAATAAGCCAAAATAAAGTATTATGATACAAAACTCTGAATCAAAGCTAAATACAACAGGAAGGGAAATCAGAGATGTTGCGAACGCTGAACAACTACCTCTATATCCCCACGATCCGGCTCCGCAGCGATATATGTATAAAAACTAACACTCGACTGCTCCTGAATCTAGACACAGAGGTGCAGGGGATAATGTGAGTACGCCAACTCAGTAGTAATGGAATTAAATCAAGTCTAGGTAGGAAGGAATCACATAAAAATCAATGCCATAAAGTCACGATATACACATCCTTACTTTCCAATAGTATACATAGATATACGAAATCATCATGCCTTAGAAATCAACTTCATAAAAGTCCTTAAAACAATGCACATTTTGAACAACTTCAAAACAAGATTTGGTATGCAAATGAATGTAGTAAAATCATAAGTAGCCCCTCGGGCAAAACATGTTTCATAATCAGCCCCTCGGGCATGCCTCACAATCTCTCAGCACCTCAAAATCAGTCAGCACCTCACCGTCACTCATGCCGCCCAATCACTCAATTGCCCGCACTCGGTGCGCTCACTCAGCACCTCACCATTACTCTTGGCCCTTGGCCACACTCGGTGGAACAACTCAAAAACCACCTCGGGCCAAGTAATCGAACGGGGTACCACTCATTTTAATGCTCATGTAGAGTAAATCAGGCTGAGTTTCCAATAAAACAATATGCATAATGATGCTGAGTAAAACCATAAACAGGTAGGGAGGAAAACAGCAGTAAAACACCCTTAAAGGGTCTAAACAGATCGGCACGAGGCCCCAAACACGTGTTACAACCCAAATAATTCACAAATCTTTAGAACATAATTTAACATATGATTTTGAGTAAATATGCGACTCATTAGTCGCCGAGGAGAGGACTTAGTTCAATCCAAAAAATCAGTACGCGCCACATATTCATCATCCGACATGTGCGCCATTCTAAATTTAGTGAGAAAATAATGCAATTCGTGGTTCCATACCCTCAGGACAAGATTTAAGACCATTACTTACCTCTACCGGGCCGCGACACTAGTCCGCTATGCCTTTCCCCCTCAAATTGGCTCCTAATTACTCCGAATCTAGCCAAAACCAGTTAATATCATTAAAATATACTCATGGAACACAACCCAATCGAAAATCATCGAATTAAAAAAAATCTCGAAATTCGGCCAAACCTGAGCTCCGGGCCCACGTCTCGGAATCCGAAAGTTTTTACATCATTAGAACCCTCGTCCTCCCACAATTCTATACATACTAAGAACACTAAAACCGGACCACAATTGCCATTCCAAAACCTCAAAAGAAATCCCAATTCCTTCCTCCCAGTTTTTTCAACTCTTTCCTACCCAAATCCTTAAATTTTCAAGCATAATCTAAATAAAATAGCATAGGAATGGGATTAACAAATCAAAGAACTCACCTTTGCTGAAGAACCTGGAAATACCCTCTCAAAACCCCCTTAAATGGACTCCTTCCGCATGCAATTTGACGAAAAACTAATAAATTTCGTGGAGGGGGTCCTTTTATACTGTTGTGCATAGTTAAAATTATTCCTTCACTGCGATCGCAAACTTTGGCACGCGATCGCAAAGAACAAACTTGCTGCCCCATCACTTAATCGTACGCGATCGCAGACAACCTCACGCGATCACGATTCGTCGAGACTTAAACACACGTGATCACAAACCATTCCCCTCGATCGCGAAGAACAAATCTCAACTCACACAAGCGCTCCTTTAACTCTACGCGATCGCACACAAGACCACGCGATCGCACTGACCAAACACTCATACTCACGCGATCGCAACCCATTCCATGCGATCACGATTAACAAAAATCCGGCCTCACAAAATAACCCTACGCGATCGCAAACATCCTCACGCGATCGCGTCGAAGGAAACAAGAACCATACACCAGTAGCAATCTTCCCAGAATTCAAGCCAAAAGTAGGTGCGTTAACCATCTGAAACACACCCGAGGCCCTCGGGGCCTTAACCAAACATACCAACATATCCCATAACATCATTCAAACTTAGTCGAGCCTTCAAAAAATCAAAGACAACACGAGAACACCAAATTTACATCAATTTCAAGCCTAAGAACTTTGAAACTTCCAAATTTCGCCAACTACGTCGAAACCAACCAAAACACCTCCGATTAACCTGAAATTTTGCAAACATAACCAAAATGACATTACGAAATTGTTCCAACTTCCGGAATTTCATTCCAACCCCGATAGCCTATTTTCCACTGTCGATCAGAAATCGCCAAAAACTAACTTTCGCCAATTCAAGCATAATTCTACAGCGGACATCACAAAAATAGTCCGAACACACTCCTAAGTCCCAAATCACCTAACAAAGCTGTTCGAGCCATAAAATCCGCATTTCGAGGACGTTTATCAGCAAGTCAACTCTCAGTCGACTTTCTCAACTATTATGCTACTTTAAAAGGCTAAATGTCTAACTTCTCACCATAACTACTCCGGACCCAAATCAACTGATCCAACACATGAAAAACAAGATAGCGATATATAACAAATGCAGAAATAGGGGAACTGGGTAAATCTCATGGAACGATCGATCGAGTCGTTACAACATGAGAGGTCTTCCAACACACTCACAACTCAGGACGTATACCAAATCGAGACATAAATCAAACACTAAATAAATCTTACCACATTTCCAGCCAACCCTTTCGACACATTTCACAGTCTGAACACATCTAACCATCAATTCACACCCACCGCATAAGCATCTAGTCACCAATTCTCATCAATAAGAACATGAACGGACATACAAGACCCCAATTACATGTGCCCACACAACAAAAATCTCAGCAATCAAGCCACATAATGAATCCGGCCTCAAGTCCTCCAGACTGGCCCATTACCAACATGCCAAAATCACATCTCATCAATGTAAGCCACAATCCCTCGATGCACAACTGATACCAAGCGCTCTCGTGCACATTCGAGTACATGGAAGGAATTCAAGAGTTACGCTCTTGGCTGAATATACTGGATTCGCACAACAAGAATTTTAAAAAATGTGAAATTTTCCTAAGGGTTGTGCACCCTCTCGAAGTTAAGTACAGACGTCTCTGTACCGATAAGCAATACTCTACTAACCCTGCTTATGACCGGTGAGTCCTATGTAACCTAGCGCTCTGATACCAAACTGTCACGACCCCAAATCCAGGCCACTCGTGATGGCGCCTATCATGGAACTAGACAAGCCAGAACTTCACTAAAATAATAATAAACTCCCATTTACCTCTTTACTATATTGATTTCCCATAAAAGTTTCCTTTAAACAGTTATAAAAACAGTCAAAACTATACTGAATAATAAATTCAACCCCCGAGAACCCGGAATCACTAGTCATGAGCATGTACATAAATATACAACTCAACGAAAATAAATTATGTAATATTAAAAAAGAGAGGGAGCAGGATTGCGGACGCATGCAACCACCTCGCAAACCTCCGAGGATCTCTGGAACAGATAGACAGCTCACCCTGCCCTAACACCTGATTCTGTACACAAGGTGCATGGAGTAATGTGAGTACACCAACTCAGTAGATAATGAGAATAAATCAAGTCTAAGTAGCAAGGAAACACGCAAAAATAAATTCCATCAAGTCACAATATACACAGCCTTACTTTCCAATAGTATAACATAGATATACGAAATCATCATGTCTTAAAAATCAACTTCATAAAAAGTCCTTTAAAGAATGCACTTTTTTAACAACTTTAAAACAAGGGATTTGGTATGCAAATGAATGTAGAAAAATCATAGTATCCCATCGGGCATGCCTCACAATCCCTCAGCACCTCACAATCACTCAGCACCTCACATTCACTCTTGCCTCCCAATCACTCGTCATTCGCACTCGGTGCGCTCACTGGGGGTGTGTACAGACTCTGGAGGGGCTCCTTCATCCCAAGTGCTAATATCACTCAGCACCTCACCAGCACTCTTGGACCTCGGCCACACTCGGTGGAACCACTCGAAAAGCCCCTCGGGCAAATTAGTAAAACAGGGTACTCGACCCGAAAACATCATTTTAATGCTCATGTAGTGTAAATCAGGCTGAGTTTCAAATAAACTAGTATGCACAATGATGCTGAGTAAAATCATCAATAATTAGTGAGGAAAACATCAGTAAAAAGCCCTCAAAGGGTCTAAATAGATCGGCACGAGGCCCCAAACACGACTTATAGCCCCAATATTTCACAAACCTTTAGAACATAATTTAACATAAGGTTGTGAGTAATATGCAACTCATTAGTTGCCGCGGAGAGGACCTAGTCCAATCCAAAAATCAGTACGTGCCACATACTCGTCATCCGATATGTGCCCCATTCAAAAATCAGTAAGAAAATATGCAGTCCTGGGTTCCATACCCTCTGGACAAAATTTATACCATTACTTACCTCTACCGGGCCACAACACTAGTCCTCTATTCTTTTGCCAATCAAATTGGCTCCGGATTGCTCCGAATGTAGCCAAAACCAGTTCAACATCATTAACATATACTCAAGGAACATAACCCAGTAGAAAATTATCAATTTCTACAAGAATCTCGAAATTCGGACAAACCTGAGCCCCAGGCCCAAGTCTTGGAATACGCTAAAAATTATATCACAAGAACCGTTATCCCCCCACGAGTCTGTACATACCAAGAACATAAAAATCGGACCATAATTTCCCACTAAAATTACCAAAAGAAATTTCCAAATCTTTCCCAAATTCTCTTCTTAATTCCTCAAATTGCATGGTGAAAATCAAGACAAATTCATGAAATTAAACAAAAAATTATTGAAGAACACTTACCAGAAGAATCCCACTGAAAATATCGTCCAAATCCTCCTTCTCCCAAGCTCTATAATGGAATATTGAGTTATGCCCAAAAACGTCCGATAAGAACTTAAAAACATTCTGCCCAGCTCATTTTTCTTCATCGCAAACGCATCACTAGGACCGCATTCGTGAAGCACAAACTGGCTCCCTCTTCTCTTAACCCTACGCGAACACGTCAACAGCATCGCGAACGCGTCAACAGCATCGCGAACGCGATGCTTTACCCGACTTGCCCACCGCGAACGCGTAGCTATCTACGTGAATGCATAGACCAATACCCCTGGGGTCCCCAACCCCCACTCTTCTTCACGAACGCGTGCCCTTGAAAGTGAACGCGATGACAACTTCACTTAGACCTCCGCATTCGCATCCTCCTCTTCGGGAACGCGATGAATAAAATCTCAGCTCCCCAAACTAGTCTTCACGAACGCGGCATCCCACACGCGAACGCGGTGAACAAATCCTCTACAACAAAAACAAGAAAAATCTACCAAGTTTAAATCCAACAATTGGTCCGTTAACCACCAAAAACACACCAGAGGTCCTCGGGACCTCAACCTGTAACGACCCGACCGGTCGTTCTATGAGATTTACCCTATTTCCCCGATGTAACGACCCGACCAGTCATTCCGGAAGATTTACCCCATTTCCACTATTTCTGCATTTGTTATGTATCACTATCTTGTTTTTGATGTGTTGGATCAGTTGGTTTGGGTCTGAAGTAGTTATGGTGAGAGGTTAGGCATTTAGCCTTTTAAAGTAGCCTAATAGTTGAGAAAGTCAACTGAGAGTTGAATTACTGATAAACGACCTCGGAATGCAGATTTTATGGCTCGAATAGCTTTGTTAGGTGATTTGGGACTTAGGGGTGTGTTCGGAATATTTTTGTGATGTCCGGTGTAGAGTTAGGCTTGAAGTGGCGAAAGTTAGTTTTTGGCGATTTCCGGTCGGCAGTGGAAAATAGGCTATCGGGGTCAGAATGGAATTTCGGAAGTTGGAAAAATTTCGTAATGCCATTTTGGTTATGTCTGCAAAATTTCAGGTTAATCGGAGGTGTTTTGGTTGGTTTCGACGTGGTTGGCGAAATTTGGAAGTTTCAAGGTTTTTAGGCTTGAATTTGATGTAAATTTGGTGTTCTCGTGTTGTTTTTTGTGTTTTCAAGGCTCGACTAAGTTTGAATGATGTTATGGGATATGTTGGTATGTTTGGTTGAGGTTCCGAGGGCCTCGAGTGTGTTTCAAATGGTTAACAGACCAACTTTTGGCTTGAATTCTGGGTAGATTGCTGCTGGTGTAAGGTTCTGGTTTCCTTCTATGCGATCGCGTGAGGATCCTTGCAATCGCGTAGGTTAATTGGTGAGGCAGGATTTTTGTTAATCGCGATCGAGTGTAATGGGTTGTGATCGCGTGAGTGTGAGTGTTTGGTCAGTGCGATCGCGTGGTCTTGTTTGCGATCGCGTAGAGTTAAAGGGGCTCGTGGGTGAGTTGAGCTTTGTTCTTCGCGATCACGTGGAATGGTTTGCGATCGCACGGGTTTAAGTCTCAATAATCGCGATCGCGTGAGGTTTTCTATGATCGCGTAAGGTAAATTCATGGGGCAGCAAGTTTTTTCTTCGCGATCACGTGCCAAAGTTTGCGATCGAAGTGAAGGAATTATTTTAGCTCTGCAGAACAGTATAAAAGGACCCCTTCCGCGAATTTTTTTAGTTTTCATCAAATTGCATGCGGAAGGAGTCCATTGAAAGGGGTTTTGAGAAGGGATTTCCAGGTTCTTCAACAAAGGTGAGTTCTTTGATTTGTTAACCCTGTTCCTTTGATTTGGGTAGGAAAAAGTTGGAAAAATGGGAGGAAGGAATTGGGATTTCCTTTGAGGTTTTGGAATGGCAATTGTGGTCCGATTATAGTGTTCTTGGTATGTATAGAATCGTGGGAGGACGAGGGTTCTAATGATGTAAAAAATTTCAGATTCCGAGATGTGGGCTTGGGTTTGGCCGATAGAGGTAAGTAATGGTCTAAAATGTTGTCCTGAGTGTATGGAACCCCGGACTGCATTATTTTCTCACTAAATTTGGAATGGCGCACATGTCGGATGAGGAATATGTGGCGCGTACAGATTTTTGGATTGGAATAGGTCCTCTCCACGACGACTAATGAGTCGCATATTTACTCAAATTCTTATGTTAAATTATGTTCTAAAGATTTGTGAATTATTTGGGCTCTAAGCCGTGTTTTACTGCTGTTTTTGTCACTACCTGTTGATGGTTTTACTCAGCATCATTGTGCATACTATTTTATTTGAAACTCAGCCTGATTTACACTACACGAGCATTAAAATGATGTTTTCGGGTCGAATACCCCGTTATATTACTTCGCCCGAGGGGCTTTTCGAGTGGTTCCACCGAGTGTGGCCGAGGGCCAAGAGTGATGGTCAGGTGCTGAGTGATATAAGCGCTTGGGCTGAAGGAGCCCCTCTGGATTCTGTACACACCCTCAGTGAGTGCACCGAGTGCTAGTGATTGAGTGATTGGGAGGTATGCGTGATTGTGAGGTGCTGAGTGATTATGAGGTGCTGAGAGATTGTGAGGCATGCCCGAGGGGCTGATTATGAAACATTGTTTGCCCGAGGGGCTACTTATGATTTTACTACATTCATTTGCATACCAAACATTGTTTTGAAGTTGTTAAAAATGTGCATTGTTTTAAGGACTTTTATGAAGTTGATTTCTAAGGCATGATGATTTCGTATATCTATGTATACTATTGGAAAGTAAGGCTGTGTATATTGTGAGTTGATGGCATTGATTTTTATTTGATTCCTTGCTGCTTAGACTTGATTTAATTCCATTACTACTGAGTTGGCGTACTCACATTACTCCCTGCACCTCTGTGTGCAGATTCAGGAGCATATATCAAGCCTTAGCTTTTATACATATATCGCAGCGGAGACGGATCGTGGGGATATAGAGGTAGTTGTTCAGCGTTCGCAACATCTTTGCTTTCCTTTCTTGTTGCATTTAGCTTTGATTCGGAGTTTGGTGTCATAATATATTATTTTGGCTTATTTCACTAGATGCTCATGACATATTGGCTATGGGTTTTGGGGATTGTAGTACTGCATATAAAAGTTACCTATTATGTCAAGTAAAATTTCTGTATATTGTTATGAATTCCTTGAATCTTAAATGGGACCTTCAAAAGAAATTATGAACACGGGGTAGTCGGCTAGCCTAGTTCCACGATAGGTGTCATCATGGCCGGTTAGAATTCGGGGTCGTGACAGCTTGGTATATGAGTCTTAGGTTACATAGGACTCGACGGCCATGAGCAGGTTTTGTAGAGTCTTGTGGATCAGTACGGAGACGTCTGTACTTATCTTCGAGAGGCTTCCGAACTTTTAGGAAACATTCTATCTTTCTTGAACTCTTTCGTGCTGATCTATTGATTCGTGAAATCTGAACTTATGTTGTTTCATTCACTCACAGATGGTGAGGACACGCCATATTGATCAGGGTGACCAGTCACCGGCTAGAAAAGCGAGAGGTCGAGGCCGTGGTAGAGGTAGGGGGCCAGCCCGCGAAGTAGCCGGGGCAGTACCTCAGAATCCCCTTATTGCTCATGGTCAGGTTCTAGCCGATGGTATCCCAGCGGGACAAGCTTAGGCACCAGTAGTGCTTATGGTTATTCGGGGTCTTCAGGAGGCCCTGTCTCAGATATTGTCAGTATGCACCGGTTTGGCTCCGGGGGAGGCACTCAGACTCCAGCTGCTCGGGCACATGAGTAGGCTGCACAGGGTATTCAGGCACTGGGAGCAGCCCCAGCTCAACCAGCTGCTCCGGTTCAGGATTATGTAGTCCCAGCTATGCCTGCGGACAAGCATCATAGGTTGGAGAGATTTAGTAGACTTCAGCCTCCTACTTTCAGCGGTACAGTGGGCGAGGATGCCTAGGGGTTTCTAGATAGGTGCTAGAGGATACTACGCACCGCGGGTATTCTCGAGACCAGTGGGGTCTAGTTTGTTACCTTTCAGTTTGTGGGTGCTACTTTTACTTGGTAGAGTATTTCGCGAGGCGTAGACCAGTAGATTCAGCACCTCTTACCTGGCAGCAGTTCTCCATGATCTTTTTGGAGAAGTATGTTCCTCAGTCCCACAGAGAGGAGCAACGTAGGCAGTTTGTGCAGCTGCGCCAGGGAGAGTGATCAGTCACTCAATTCGAGATGAGATTTTCTAAGTTGGCTAGGCATGCTTATGAGATTATCCCTAATGATAGGGAGAGGGTGAGGAGGTTAGTAGATGGTCTTTCTTATCATCTTCGGTTGTTTATGACTCGAGAGAGAGTATCAGGTGCTTCATTCAAGCAGGTTGTTGACATAGCTCGAGATATTGAGTTTGTTCGCTGCCAGGAGCGGGAGGTGAGGGAGGTCACGAGGCCTCGTGGTTCGGGAAGTTCCACTGATGCTCCCTTTAGGGGACAATTTCAGCAAGGTAGGTGCCATCCATTTGGGCCTCCTCAGTCAGGCCGCCCAGCTTATAGTAGTGCATCTTCGTGGCAGGGTCCCCGTGGTTCTCATTCAGGCCGTACTTCATTTTGTGCCCTCTGAGCTCACAATGCAGCTCGAGCACCTCCAGTTCACGGTTCATCTATTCAAGAATCTTCTTGTGGCCGTGAAGGTGCTAGGGGTTTCTATCAGTCCTCGCCTCCAAGCCCAGGTAATTGTTTTGAGTGTGGAGAGTTCAGGCACGGGTGGAAGCAGTGTCCCCGCCGTACCGGTGGATCTTCTCAGAAAAGGGGCTAGCCTTCGTCTTCAACTCCAGTCACTTCACCACCTGCCCAGTCAGCCAGGGGTGCTGGTCAGTCAGCCAGGAGTGGTGGTCAGTCAGCTAGAGGCCGCCCAATAGGGGGAGGTCGAGTAGGGGGAGGTCAGGCTCGTATGTATGCATTTCCAGCCAGGCCGGATGCTATGGCCTCAGATGCCGTGATTGCAGGTATTTGTTCAGTCTGTTCCCGTGATGCCTTTGCCTTATTTGACCCTGGTTCCACATATTCCTATGTTTCTTCATATTTTGCCGATTTTCTGGATGTGCCCCGTGAGTCCCTAGTCACCTCTGTTCATGTGTCGACTCCGGTGGGTGATACTGTTGTCGTAGACCGTGTGTATCGATCGTGCGTTATATCTATTGGGCGTTTGGAGACCCGAGTAGACCTAATGTTACTCAACATGGTCAATTTTGACGTGATCTTTGGCATGGATTGGTTATCTCCGTGCCATACTGTTCTTGATTTTCACTCTAAGATCGTGACCTTGGCTATGTCGGGGTGTCCGAGGGTTTAGTGGAGAGGTTCTACCGAGTATATGCCTAGTAGGGTAATTTCTTACCTGAAGGCTCGGCGCATGGTTGAGAAAGGGTATTTATCTTATTTGACCTTTGTGAGGGATGTCGGTGGTGAGACTCCCGTTATTGATTCAGTTCCTGTGGTATGTGATTTTCCGGATGTGTTTCCTGCAGACCTGCCACACATGCCACCTAAGTGGGATATTGATTTTGGTATTGACCTGGTGCCAAGCACTCAGCCTATTTCTATTCCACCCTATCGCATGGCGCCATCGGAGATAAAGGAATTGAAGGAGCAACTTCAGGAGCTCCTGGATAAGAGGTTCATTCGGCCTATTGTGTCACCTTGGGATGCACCTGTGTTGTTCGTTAAAAAGAAAGATGGGTCCATGCATATGTGTATTGACTATCCGTAGTTGAATAGGGTTACAGTGAAGAACTGGTATCCCTTGCCCCGTATTGATGATTGTTTTGACAAGCATCAGGGAGCCAGAGTATTTTCTAAGATTGATTTGAGATCTGGGTACCATCAGTTCAGGATTCGGGATTCTGATATCCCGAAGACTGCTTTCAGGACTAGATATGGTCATTATGAGTTCTTGGTTGTGTCGTTTCGGCTAACCAATGCCCCAATTGTTTTCATGCAATTGATGAACATCGTGTTTCAGCCTTATCTTGATTTTTTTGTCATTGTATTCATTGATGACATCCTGGTTTATTCTCGTAGCCAGGAAGAGCATGCTCAGAATTTGAGAGTTGTGTTGCAGAAGTTGAGGCAGGAGAAGCTTTATGGGCAATTCTCCAAGTGTGAGTTTTGGTTGGGTTCAGTAGCTTTCTTGGGGCATGTGGTGTCCAGTGAGGGGATTCAGGTTGATCCAAAGAAGATATAGGCGGTGCAGAGTTGGCCAAGACCGTCCTCAGCTACAGAGATTAGAAGTTTCCTTGGTTTGGTTGGATATTACCGTCACTTTGTGGAGGGATTCTCTTCGACAGCTTCGCCTTTGAACAGATTAACCCAGAAGGGTGATCTATTCAGATGGTATGATGAGTGTGAGGAGAGCTTTCAGAAGCTCAAATCAGCATTAACTACAGTTCCAGTACTAGTTTTGCCTGCTGGTTCGGGTTCTTGCACAGTTTATTGTGATGCTTCTAAATTAGCTTGGGAGAGGTATTGATACAGGATGGTAAGGTGATTTCGACCGCGTACAGAGAGTTGAAGGTGCACGAGAAGAATTATCCATTGCACGATCTTGAGATACCTTCCATTGTTCATGCCTTGAAGATTTGGCGGCATTATCTGTATGTAGTGTAGTTTGAGATTTCCACTGATCATCGCAGTTTGCAGTATCTGCTAAGGTAGAAGGACTTGATTTTACGTTAGAGGATATGGTTAGAGTTCCTCAAGGATTATGACCTCACTATTTTATATCATCCGGGGAAGGCCAATGTAGTGGCCGATGCCTTTAGTCGCAGAGCAGAGAGTTTGGGGAGTTTAGCTTACCTTCCAGTAGTATAGCGGCCATTAGCTCTTGATGTTCAGGCCTTAGCAGGTCATTTGGTAAGATTGGATTTATTAGAGCCCCCGCGGGTGTTGCCTTGTGTAGCCCCCAGGTCTTGTCTTTACGATCATATTGGTGCACGCCAGTATGATGACCCACTTTTGCTTGTTCTTCAGGACCGTGTCCGTCGCGGTGATGCCAAAGATGTGGTTATTGGTGATGATGGGGTCATGAGGATGCAGGGCTAGATTTGCATGCCCAATGTAGATGGACTTCGAGATTTGATTCTAGCAGAGGGTCATAGTTCGCAGTATTCCATCCATCCGGGTGCCACGAAGATATTTCAGGATTTGAAACAGCATTATTGGTGGACGAGAATGAAGAGGGATGTTGTGGAGTTTGTGGCTCGCTGTCTCAACTGTAAGCAGGTCAAATATGAGCACCAGAGACCTGATGGATTGCTTCAGAGGTTTGATATTCCGGAGTGGAAGTGGGAGTGGATCACCATGGACTTTGTAGTTAGACTCCCACGGACTTCGAGGAGGTTTGATGCAATATGGGTTACTGTTGATCGGCTGACCAAGTCTGCGCACTTCATTCCTGTTCGTACTACGTATTCATCGGAGAGGTTAGCTGAGATTTATATTAGGAAGATTGTCTGTTTCTATAGGGTTCCAGTTTCTATCATTTCCGACAGAGGCACTCAGTTCACATCTCAATTTTGGAGAGCCGTGCAGAGAGAATTGGGTACCCGGGTTGAGTTGAGCACAGCGTTCCATCCAGATTTTGGAAGACATGTTGCGTGCTTGTGTGATTGACTTTGGTGGTTCATGGGATCAGTTTCTGCCACTAGCGGAGTTTGCATATAATAACAGCTATCAGTTGAGTATTTGGATGGCTCCGTATGAGGCTTTTTATGGTAGGAGGTGTAGATCTCCGGTTGGTTAGTTTGAGCCATGCGAGGCTAGGCTATTAGGCACAGACTTGGTTCAGGGTGGTTTGAGTAAGACAAAGTTGATTTAGGAGCAGCTTCACACGGTGTAGTCTAGGAAGAAGAGTTATGCGGACCGGAAGGTCTCACCCATGAACGGTGTTATGAGATTCAAGAAGAGAGGGAAGCTGAGTCCCAGGTTCATTGGACCATTTGAGGTACTTCATAGGGTTGGGGAGGTGGCCTATATGCTTGCTATGCCTCCCAGTTTATTGAGTATTCATCCAGTATTCCATATTTTGATGCTCCGGAAGTATGTTGGTGACCCTTCCCATGTTTTGGACTTCAGCACGGTTCAACTCGAGGGTGATATGTCATATGAGGTAGAGCCAGTGGCTATTTTGGGTCGACAGGTCACGAAGCCGAGATCTAAGGATATAACTTTAATGAAGGTTCATTGAATTTACCTCCAAATGATTTCCCTTCAAATCCATCTCAAAAGTTCTCAATTCGCATGCAACAATGGAGGAAAATAAGCCAAATTCGCACCCCATCCCTTTTTAAACATTCTGCCCAGCTATATTAATTCCTTCTTCGCGAACGCGTCAGTAGGACAGCGTTCGCATAGAACAATTTCCAACAGGCCTATAATTTACACTATGCGGACGCGACCTCGAGCCCGCGAACACGAAGCACTGCCTCCCCAGGACTTCGCAAACGCGTCCCTGACACGCGAGCTCATAGGCCAGAACCCCTGGGGGTCCTAGAACCCCAAACTCTTCTTCGCGAACGCATGCCCTTGAACGCAAATGCATCGACTACCTCACTCAGACCTCCGCGTTCGCATCCTCCTCTTCGCGGATACGATGACCAAAAACTTAGCTCCCCCAAACAACTCTTCGCAAACGCGGCCTCCCACCCGTGAACGCGATGAACAAAAGTCTCTGCAACAAAAACCAGAAAAATCTGCCCAGTTCCAAACTCAAAATCGAACCGTTAACCATCCGAAACACACCCGAAGCCCTCGGGACCTCAACAAAACATACCAAACTTAGTCAATCCTTCGAAACACCAAAAACAACATGATAACACCAAATTTATACCAAATTCAAGCCTAAGAACTTTGAACTACAAAATTTCGCCAACTACGGCGAAACCAACCAAAACACCTCCGATTGACCTGAAATTTTGCAGACACAAACAAAATGACATTACTAATCTGCTCCAACTTATGGAATTCCATTCAAACCCTGATAGCCTATTTTCCACTGCCGACCGGAAATCGCCAAAAACTAACTTTCGCCAATTGAAGCCTAATTCTACACCGTACATCAAAAAAATATTCTGAACACACTCCTAAGTTCCAAATCACCTAACGAAGCTATCCGAGCCATAAAAGTCGCATTCAGAGGTCATTTACCAATAAGTCAACTCTCAGTTGACTTTTTCAACTATTAGGCTACTTTAAAAGGCTAATTGCCTAAACTCTCATCGTAACCACTCCGGACCCAAACCAACTGATCCAGCATATAAAAAAACAGGATAGCGATATATACCAAATGCAGAAATAGGGGAAACGGGGTAAATCTCACGGAACGACTGGTCGGGTCGTTACAATATAACTCTTATTTTATCCCAGTTTCCTTTCCATCATTTACAACACAACATTTAGCACTTAGACACATTCAGCACTTTGATTCGTTATCATTTCTATTGTTTTGCAGCACACCCTCTCATACCGATCTATTCAACATTTAACAAGCTTTTCACATGATAGAATAAGCACAAAGAATTACCTTTTCTCAAGCTCATATAACATGGTAAAGAACGAAATCTTACACCTCGACACATCAGGGAATTCAATTCGAATATGTTCAAGCAAGAATTTTATACCGAGTGCTCGGACACCAACAAGATGACTCTACAAAGATTAAAGTTAGCCATACATACCTTGATTTGGGATTTTTCCTTAATCTCTACCACAATTCACCAAGCCTTATAGCACCTTCAATCTGGTTCACAATAAGGCGTAATTGAACTTAGAACTAGGAATACTGATCATGTCTTGAACTTACTTGACCATTCTATTAAATAGTAGGTGTTCCTTTAGATTAAATGGCTTATTTTTAGTGAAAGATTACTCTAACCTATTTACTTTTACTGGATTATGAATAGTTGGTTACATGCATGCAAGACTCCTACCCCTATCTTCATGAACTTACCTAACCATGTTTCATTTTAACAAAATTTTGAAATTACGGTTGGTGGGGTAGAAGTTACCTCTCATGGGGAAGAAAATGGTGTCCTACTTGATTAGTTCTAGGCATGAGTAGTGATGGAGGAACAAGTTTGTTGAGGTTGGACTTTCTCTCTCTAGAACCCATTCTCTCCTCTCTCTAATTTGTCAGAAAATAGGCTTAAAATGAAAGGGGTAAGTATTTTAATGAACTGGGGGTCGGGTATAAAATTAGAAATTTAACAGCCCCGAAACAGAAATACGGTTAGGAATGCAATTACATTCCTACTATGCGGTCCGCATTCCTGTCGCATAAATGGACCTCAAATGGTCCAAAAAGAAAGGTAGACTGCCCAGGTATGCGACCATTATGCGGTCCGCATACCTGTTATGCGATCGCATAGTGCGTCGCATAACTTCATCCGCAAAAGTCAAGGTGCAAGAATGCGATAATTATGCGGCCCGCATTAAGGAAATGCGATCGCATTATAGGCCACATAGTTTTCCAAGTATGCGACCCATATGCAATATGCATACCTGATCTTCGATCGCATAGTGGACCGCAGACCTGCGCAAATCTGGAAATTATATCTTTTTAAGTCCCGAGGTACTTTTTACTCAAAAAGGGTCCGTTTTAAGAATTTATACAGTTATAACAACATGGGGACCTATTTGGGCATTAATTTTAGCCATATGATTTTACGGATCTTTACATTCTCCCCTACTTAAAATCATTCGTCCTCCAATGAGGATCGGGGAATCACAAGAGTAGAAAAAACACAAAAGTTTCCTTTGTAATTAGGCTTATCTACCTATCAGAGAGCCCATGAAACACATGTTTAACCAATTCCACACATCACCAGTTACTCTATCAACTTTCACATAATCCGGTCATTTCAACAAGCTACATATAACTCAATTACTTCAACAAGCCTCACATAGTTCGGTTAACTCCACAAATTTGCACATTGTTCAACTATTACAATGGGTTGCACATAATTCAGCTATTTCAATGAGTTTCACATGATCCAACTAATCACAACAACATATACATTTATGGCACAATGTTTGAGAAGTCCCAATAGTAGGGTAACTAGGGGAGTGTAGTGTTCTTGCAGAAAATTTAACACAATATATAATTGATTAGTAATGGAAACTTCCAAAACCACTACCGGACTTATTCAAACAAGTGGGGATATTTCTCTTTCATTCATTTTCCGCTTCCCATGTGGCTTCTTCGACTTGTTGACTCCAGCATAATACTTTAATAAAAGCAATCTCTTTGATCCTCAGTCTACGGACTTGCGTATCAAGAATAGAAACTGGAACCTCTTCATATGACAATCCTTCATTAATTTCAACTGTATCAACCGGCACAATGGCGGATGGATCCCCAATCACCTTCGTCGACATGGACACATGAAACACTGGGTGTACTAATGACATCTCAGGGGCAATTGCAGCCTATAAACTACTTGTCCTATCCTTTGAGCAATCCTATATGGCCCGACATACCTCGGGAAACTTCCCTTTCTTCCTAAATGCCCTGTAGCCTCCTGCTTATAAATATGGTGCACAACATACCCATAAAGAAGACTCTACTAGACACGGCTTGTAGACTTCCTAGGACAGAACTGCTCTAATACCAATTTTATCACAACCTAAATCGCAGGGTAGCGGTGGGCACCCGCGGCCTTACTCAATCGAGTACCAACATAACATATCTTTCTTATCATAACATCATGGGAAAATAGGCCTGAAGGGCCGTCATGAGATAACCATAATAAAACGTTTATTTATTTTCAGACCATAGCCTATTTATTGTTGCTCAGTATGGTAGACTTTGATATTATTTTGGGCATGGACTAGTTGTCGCCTTAATATGCTATTCTTGGTTGTCATACCAAAATTGTGAAGTTGGCTCTGCCAGGATTGCCATGGTTACTGTTGAATAATATATTTTTGTCATTCGTTTTTTACCGACCAAGTCTACCAATTTTGTGTGATCACAAAATGATATTTATTTAGTTGTCGATTTTAAACAACTAGTTTAACAACATCTCCTTCATATGTTTAATTCTCTCACTAAAACATGTATAATAAGTAAATAGCAACTGAAAAATTATAAAAGAATGATATGATTTTAACATACATGGAAAATGATTAAATACTAACAAAGTGATAGCAATTTAGTCTACAATTGAAAAGAAAAAAATTGTTCTTGTACCAACAAGTATACAATATTATGTAGATAGCACAATTTTAATTCTCTTTGTATTATCTAGATATGCTCTTTTAAGTTATATATTTAAGCACAACATGGAAAAGGTATAATTACTTACACGTTACAAAATAGCTCTTCATGAGCCTTGACTTTGAGCGTTGATGTTTCTATAAAAACCTTGATTTCACTTTAATCTGTTGTAAGTGCTCGATTCTTCGATAAAGAAATCCACACAAAGAATTGCAATTCAACAAACATTTGCTCTTATATTCATATATAGCATGTTATATGCATGTATCCATGATCACAAAAGAATGCTGCAGAGAATTAAATGAGTTGAATCATCAATTAATAAGTCGTCTGGAAATATATCGCACAGGGTTAAAGTATTGAATTATGTAACTAAAATAGCAATAAACTACTTTTTTTCCTCCTTCTGGTGTTATATAGATGAAGAATGGGGTTCTAGGGTCTCATTAGTTGATAACAAATTTCTCTACACACGTGAAAGTATTCCTAATTTTTTTCTATTTGTACTTATTTTATTTTATTTTTATTTTTTATTTGTGAATGAATTTGAAGATGTATATTTTATATTTTATAATTGTGTAATTTTTTTTTAATAATCATGAACGTTCTAGACCATGGCTTAATGACAGTGTTAATATTATGTATGGCATATATTTATGCTTCGATTGCTATTAGATCTTTTTCTTCTCATTTATTCTCTATTAATAAATCTTATTTAGAACAAAATCATATCCATGTGATATTATTCGTAAAGAAAAGGCTTTTACATAACATTTTTCAAGATTGGGAATGGTAATTGCAATCTAAAATTAGCTCAAGTTCCTCTATGACCCAACCTTTGGCTTGACTTTTACATTACCATGTTCATGCGGGCAAAGCCATGCACGATTGCAACACGCGTCCTGTGTAACAATACAATCTACTGTAAGTACAACGCCAGTAACATTTGAATTTTTGCTTTCTACGATGGCTTTGGCTTTCATGATCTCAACTCCTATCAACTCCGGCCACTCATATTGAGTTGATTCCCCGGGCAGTTTGCACTGATTTCCAACACAGGTGCATGGCTCACAAGGAGGGTATGGAATTTTTTATTGAATTATAACCATGAAGAAAGAAAAAAATAGAAATACAAGAAGAAAAGAGGCTATATATCTCCCTATGTTTAGGTTGTTTGTGATGTTATGATAATGGAGGAACTTCACCTTTTATAGGGTCATGGAACAATGGTGTGTGAATTTTAACAATTATATTAGGATTAAATATAATATAATAAAAAAAATTTGCAATATACTATTAAAATACATTCAGAGATATTATAATATATTTATGTTTATTCTAGAATAGGGTCTACATTAAAGGTAGAAAATTTAATTTGTGTTAGTTTAGGAATAATAATATTGGATTTACTTACCTTTAGTTTAGGATGTATAAAGAAAGTAGCATATTTTTCCTTTTTATGAATTTTGATTTTATTTTAGTTTAGTATTAAAAATTGTAAATTGCTTGCTCTTTGGAAATAATTTTGTTTTATTTCCTTTAGTTACCTTTATTTAGTAATGGACTATTCTACTTTAGATCAACACAATAAAGTATTTTCGGTAACCACATTTGTGATGGATATGTCGCATTACAAAGGTGGGATGGGAGTGGCAGGATTCACATTTGCAAAGCCAGCCTTGAAATTGCGAAGGGGAGCCTGAGCAGTGGAAACCATATTTGTGGTCACTTGATCGCATTTGCGATGAAGGCAGATATTACATTTGCGATGTGTTAGTTGAATTTGCGGCATTGCCTAGGCTACTCAGCCTCCGCATATGCAAGCCAAGTGTCGCAAAACCATGGTAGCAAATGCAACTTCTACATTTTAGCGTATATCTGAGATTTCAGGACATAATCTCATTTATCACATTTCTAGCCCTAGACTTGGTGGGAGGCAATTTTAGCAAATGCCTATTGAACTCAGGGCATGTCGTAAATGCAACCCAAACTTCTCATTTGAGAAGTCTGCCCCTTCCAGAAAAGTAATCAATTGATCAAAAATGCGGTCATCCCTGCCCAGGAGCCCCAAACGCCAGTGCGATCCATAGTTTGTAAGGCAAATGTTTTACCCCCCAGTCCACCTCACAAAACGCGATACGCACCTCAAAAATATTAGATCTACAAATACAAACAAGGAACTCGCATTTACGAGACCTACAACATCTGCCCAGCACCAGCAACTATGAAACATGACCAAACAATCCAAAGCAAGTCAGAAACTCGCTCCATCTTATGGGCACAACACCAATTATCCACACAAGTGTAAAAATATCATATAAACTCGCTCAGGTTGTCAAAACACATTAATAGCATCTAGAACCACAAATAATACATAAAAATATATAAGATTCACAAATGTTACTGGCGTTGAAAGTGTGCTTCACAACACACAATAAACAAGACTCTACTAGACACGGCATGTAGACTCCCTAGGACAGAACTACTCTGATACCAATTTTATCAGAACCCGAATCGCAGGGTTGCGATGGGCACCCGGTGCCTTACCCAATCTAGTACCAACATAACATATCTTTCTTATCATAACATCATGGGAAAATGGGCCTGAAGGGCCGTCATGAGATAACCAAAATAAAAAATTTACTTATTTTCAGAGCAGAGCCTATTTATTGGTCACGACCCCAGTTCGCCTTCTGTGAACATGTCGTGATGGCACCTAGTCCCTATAAGTAGGTAAGCCTAACAATGCAGAAAAACAACATAACTTGCGGGATAATTATGTAAAAACTGAACAATCTAAAAGAAAGACTGTATATAAATGTCGTTTGGCATACACAATTAAAAATAATAATGCGGAAGTCTACAATAACACCCCAAAACCCGGAAACTCACGGGAAAACACAGGGTAACAGTAATATACTACACTGCTCTAACTCAAGAATTTCTAAACAACTGAAAGGAAGGAAAAACTTTTCACTAAAGATGGAATAAGATAGAGATTCCTGGTATGCGGACGCGACAGATGTACCTCGAAGTCTCTGCTAGATCTCGCAACCTCGGGGATAGTACGCCTTGGTGGAGGTACCTAGATCTGGACATGAAAAACATGAGCAGAAGGGGGATGAGCATAGCGGTACTCAGTAAGTGCCAAGCCTAACCTCGGTCGGGTAGTGACGAGGAAGGTCAGGGCCCCACTGAGGTTAAACAATATAATAGGAATTTACAGTATAAAAATAGACAATAATAATGGGTACAACAGTTAAATTAGACAGGTCAACAAGGATATAACAAAACACAAGAACAGAGTAAACACGAAATATAAACAGCTCAATAAAAATAGTAACAATGAGGATCTCTCAGGATACCGTCTTGTAGTCCATTTCTCAACTGTCTAGTGGATCTCCTGGGATACCGTCCCGTAGCCCATCATATATATATCCGAAGGATCTCCTGGGATACCGTCCCATAGTCCCAAAGTAAATATGCAGGGGGATCTCCCAGGATACCATCTCGTAGTCCCAAAGTAAATATGCAGGGGATCTCCCGGGATACCGTCCTGTAGTCCCAAGTAAGTATGCAGGGGGATCTCCCGGGATACCGTCCCGTAGTCCCAAAGTAAATATGCAGCCACAACAAGAAGACATTCAAAATTATAGTGCAAAAATACAAGGCAAGAAGTAATTCTAGCCTAACATGCTTCACGTAGTACAATTAAAGCAACTTAAGCAAATAGGCAATTTAGGGCAAGTAGGCATGATTTTCTAAGCTAACATAGACTATAATTGCAAATAGAATAAAACATGTAAGAAAGAAACTCAATCTAAATACTTAAAGTAAAACATGCTCGTCACCTCACGTACAAGGCATTCAATTACCAATTATCACATCCTGAGGGAAAAGGTCCCCCCCACAAGGTTAGACAAGCCACTTACCTCGAACCGGCTAAAAAATCAACTCGAAACCACACGTTTTCCACGGGTATCCGACTCCAACTGGCCAAAATCTATTTAAATAAACTTCATATCGTAAATAACACCTCAAGCAACTGATTCTACTATTTAATCCAAAGTTACGGTGTGAAATTAGGTAAAATGACAAAAATGCCCCTCATGTCAGCATCTCGGATTCGTATAAATTTTACATTTTCAGGACCCTCGCTCTCTCATGAGTCCATCCATATAAAAATCTCTCTAATCGGAGGTCATTCACGCACTCAAACCCAAAATTTTGAAAAAACCTAAGTTCTACCCAAATCACCCAATTTCACCCGTGGAAATCTTTGATTTTAAGTTAAAAACAGGTTAAATGATGTTAATGATTGAAAGAATTGAGTAAAAACAAACTTACAAATGATTTGGAAGGAGTCTTGTTCTTGAAAAATCGCCTAAGGGTGTTTGAGTTTGAGAAAATACTAAAATGGAGTCAAAAATACGGCTTAAGTGCATTGCAGGCCACTGGTTGGCATTGCGAACCCTTCAGAAATTACCAGCTTTCGCATTTGCAATCCATATGTCGCATTTGCGACCTCAGGCAGAAGAGGGAAGTTCATATTTGCGATGGCAGACGTCACATTTGCGACCACCGTTCGCATTTGCGAAACTCTTGGTCACATTTGCGATCATGCTTGCCCATACCCACCTTCGCATTTGCGATGCTGGCTTCGCAAATGCGAAGCCTCCAGATTCAGCTATACCAGCAAATTCCAATGTTCAAAATGCATCCGTGGTCTTTCCAAAACTCGCTCGAGCCCTCGGGGCTCAAAACCAAATATACACACTACCTCAAAAACATCCTATAAACTTATCCTTGCGATCAAATCGCCAAAAGAACATCACATTCATCGAATTAAGCCTCGAAATCCATGAATTCTATAAAATTTCATAAGACATCAAATTTTCCATTTTAAGTCTGAAACACGTCAAACGAGACCCGCTTTCAACCAAACTTTATAGAAAGGACTTAAACCATATATAAGACCTGTGCCGGGCACCAGAACCAAAATAAAGGCCCGATACCATCACTTTCTAATCAGATTTTATTTTGAATTTCCTTAAATATTTCCAGAAAACAATTTTACTCAAAAAATCATTTCTCGGGCTTGGGACCTCGGAATTCGATTCCGGGCAAACGCCCAAGTCCCATATTTTCCTACGGACCTTCCGAGACCGTCAAATCCCGAGTCCGGGTCTGTTTACCCGAAATGTTGATCGAAGTCAAATTTATTCATTTTAATATCAAAACATAGCATTTCTCACAACATTTCATATTTAATCTTTCTGGATAAGCGCCCGGACTGTGCATGCAAATCGAGGCAACCCTAAATGAGGTTTCCAAGTCCTCAGAAGCACGGAATGGGTAAGAAAATAGGTGATGACCATTTGGGTCGTCACAATCTCCACCTGTAAAACAATCGTTCGTCCTGGAACGGACAAAAGAAGGAAGTACCTGAGTCGGGGAATAGATGAGGGTAACAGCTGCGCATATCGGACTCGGACTCCCAGGTCGATACCTCAGTAGGCTGACCTTTCCACTGAACACGAATAGAAGGGAAATCTTGGATCTCAACTGACGAACCTGCCGGTCTAGAATAGCTACCGGCTCCTACTCATAAGATAAGTCATTGTCCAACTGGACTGAACTGAAATCCAACACGTGCGACGAATCACAGTGCTACCTCCGTAGCATCGAAACATGAAATACCGGATGAACTCCTGCCAAGCTTGGAGGTAATGCAAGCTCATAAGAAACCTCCCCAACACACCTAAATATCTCGCAAGGTACAATAAACCTCCGGCTCAACTTCCCTTTCATCCTAAATCTCATGATGCCCTTCATAGGCGAAACCCGAAGCAGAACCCGCTCTCCGACCATCACGAACCTTATGGTCCGCGTAACTCCTCTATCTGGACTGGGCTGTACGGAGTCTATCCTGAATCACCTTGACCTTCTCCAACGCATCCCGAACCAACTCTGTGCCCAATAGCGTGGCCTCACCCGGCTCGAACCAACCCGCCGGAGATCTACACCTCTTACAATATAAAGCCTCATACGGCTCCATCTGAATGCTGGGCTGGTAATTGTTGTTGTAAGCAAACTCCGCCAGTGGAAAGAACTGATCCCAAGACCTTCCAAACTCAATCACACACGCACGAAGCATATCCTCAAGAATCTCAATAGTGCGCCTCGTACTGTCCGTCCGTCAGGGGGTGGACTGGTGTGCTCAACTCCACCCGAGTACCCAACTCCTGCTGAACGGCCCTCTAGAACCGTGATGTTAACTGAGTACCTCTGTCTGAAATAATAGATACTGGAATACCGTGGAGGCGAACAATCTCTCTAATATAAATCTCATCCAACCTCTCCTATGAATATGTTGTCAGTACCAGAATGAAATGGGTTGATTTATTCACCGATCCACAATCGTCCAAATAGCACCATGCTTCCTCAAAGTCCGAGGAAATCCAACCACAAAGTCCATGGTGATCCGCTCCCACTTCCACATCTGAAGATCAATCTGCTCAAGTAACCCTCCCGGTCTCTGATGTTCACATTTGAGCTGCTGACATTTGAGGCACTTGGCTACAAACTCTGCTATATCCTTCTTCATCCTTCACCACCAATAGTTCTGCCTCAAATCCCGATACATATTCGCAGCACCCGGATTGATGGAATACGTCGAACTATGGGCCTCAGCTAAAATCAACTCCCGAAGCCCATCAACATTGGGCACACAAATCCGACCGTGCATCCTCAATACCCCGTCATCTCCAATGGTCACATATTTGGCATAACCGTGCTGGACCGTGTCCTTGAGGACAAGTAAATGAGGATCATCGTACTGCTGCTCCCTCATACAATCAAATAACGAAGACCGAGAAATGACACAAGCTAGGTCCCGGCTGGGCTTCGAAAGGTCCAATCTCACAAACTGACTGGCTAAAGCCTGAACATCCATTGCCATAGGCCTCTCTGAAGCTGGTAAATATGCAAAACTCCCCAACTCTCCACCCGACGACTCAAAGCATCGGCCACCACATTGGCCTTCCCCGGGTGATATAATATAGTGATGTCATAGCCCTTTAGCAACTCTAACCATCTACGATGGCGCAAATTTAGGTCCTTCTACCTGAATATGTGCTGCAAACTCCGGTGGTCAGTATAAATCTCACAAGGCACACCGTACAAATAATGACGCCAAATCTTCAAGGAATGAAGAATGGCAGCTAACTCAAGGTCATGGACAAAATAATTCTTCTCATGTATCTTCAACTGTCTGGACGCATAGGCAATCACCCTACCGTTCTACATCGACACCGCTCCGAGGCCGACTCGCAAGGCATCATAATAAAATGTATAAGACCCTGAACCAGTAGGCAATATTAAGATTGGGGTTGTAGTCAAAGCTGTCTTGAGCTTCTGAAAGCTCTCCTCACACTCCTGTGTCCACTGAAATGGATTACCCTTCTGGGTCAATCTAGTCATAGGGGCTGCAATCAATGAAAACCCCTCCACAAAATGATGGTAGTAGCCCGCCAAGCAAAGGAAACTGCGAATCTCTATAACTGAGGACGACCTGGGCCAACTCTCACATTTTGCGAACTTTGCATAAAAGTTCTTCTTTCTCAGGGTCTGAAGTACTGTCCTCAGGTGCTACACATGATCTTCCCGACTCTGGGAGTAAACAAGAATATCATCTATGAAAACAATGACGAACGAGTCGAGGTAGGCCTGAACACACTGTGCATCAAATGCATAAATGCTGTTGGGGTATTATTCAGCCAAAATGACATAACTAGAAACTCGTAATGGCCATACTGTGTCCTGAAGGCAGTCTTCGAAATATCCGGCTCTCGAATCTTCAACTGATGGTAACTTGAGCGCAAATCATTTTTAGAAAACACTTAGGCGCCCTGAAGCTGGTCAAATAGATCATCAATACGAGGCAATGGATAACGATTCCTCACTGTAACCCTGTTCAACTGGTGATAATCAATACACATGCGCATAGAACTGTCCTTTTTCTTCACAAACAAGATAGGAGCACCCCAAGGTGAAACACTTGGTCGAATAAAACCCCTATCAAGCAATTCTTGTAACTGATGCTTCAACTTCTTAAACTCAAGAAGAGACATACGTTGCGGAGGAATGGAAATGGGATGACTGCCCGGCAACAAATCAATGCCAAAATCAGTGTCTCTATCGGGCGGAATGCCCGAAAGATTAGCTGGAAACACATCAGGATAATCCCGTACCACTGGAACTGAATCAACAGAAGGGGTACTTACATAAGGCAAATATGCGGCACACCCCTTCTCAACCATACGCTGAGCTTTAAGGAAAGAGATAACTCTACTGGGAGTGTGATCTAAGGTACCACTCCACTCAACACACGGAATAGCCGGAATAGCCAACGTCACGGTCTTGGCGTGACAATCAAGAATAGCATAATGGGCCGACAACCAGTCCATGCCCGAGATAATATCAAAATCCACCATATCGAGTAACAATAAATCCGCATTGGTCTCAAAACCACGAACAGTAACCAAACACGACCGATAAATACGGTCCACAACAAGAGAATATCCCACAGTAGTAGAAACATAAATAGGAGAACCCAAAGAATCTCGGGGTATACCCAAATGCAGAGCAAAATAAGAAGACACATAGGAATACGTTGAGCCTGGATCTAATAAAATCGATGCATCTCTGTGACAAACCAGTATAATACCTGTAATGACGGAATCGAAGGAAACAGCCTCGGTACGAGCATGAATAGCATATTATCTAGCCTGGCCTCCCCCTCGAGGGCGACCTATACTTCTCCGACCTCCGCCTCTAGTTGGCTGGGCAGATGGGGTAGCAGCTAGAGCTGTGATCATGGCCTGAGAACTCTGCTGAGCACGCTGTGGCTGAAAGTCTATGAAGATGCACCCCTACCAATTATAGGGCAGTCCCTAACCAGATGGCATGTATCGCCACACTCGAAACAAGATCTCGGAGGACGTGGTGGCTGTGACTAGCTAGGGCCAGGTCTACTAGACTTACCCCTGAAAGCACCCCGCGCCGAAGGCGCACTAGAAACTTGAGGTGCATAGTAAGGCTCCTGACGCCTGGATGGAGCTAGGGTACCACTGGCTGCTGGAAGAGCTGAATGAATGGGGCAGCCCATATAACCCCAACCATGTTGACTTGCTGCTGGGGTACAAGCACCACACTAGTGGCCCGACTCTCGAGACCTCTTGGTCTCTCTCTCCTCTCGCACCCTAGCGAGCAAACCCTCGATCCTCCTAACAACGCTCACTACCTGCTGATAAGGAATGTCCATCTCCAACTCTCGAGCCATACTAAATCTGATGGGTGGGATAAGACCCTCAATGAACCGGCGAACCCTCTCACGGACAGTAGCAACCAAATCCGGTGCATGCCTAGCCAATCTGGTGTAACCGATAGCATACTCTGAAACTGTCATAGAACCCTGGCGCAAATGCTCAAACTTTGTGCGCCATGCGTCCCTGAGGCTCCGAGGAACAAACTCTGTCAGGAACATATCTAAGAACTGGGTCCAGGTCAGTGAAGTAGCGTCATTTGTACTGTCAAACTCATAGGTGCTCCACCTGTCATAGGCGGCTCTGAGAAGCTGGAAGGTACTAAAGGAAACCCCACTAGATCCGGCTATACCCATAGTGTGAAGAATACAGTGACACTCCTCTAGAAACTCCAAGGCATCGTCTGATGCTAGCCCAATGAATACCGAATAATCATACTTTTTGAACCTCTCAAGTCTCCGTTGCTCATCCTCTGAAGCAACTAACCATCATCGGGCTGAATTGGCACTACGGGCGGTGCAGGAATGATCTCTAGGACATGCTCCACAGGCATTCGCTGCTCAGGTGTGCGGGCGGCGGGAGTCTGTGCTCTTCCCCCGGCCTGGGATGTGGCTACAGCAAGGGGAAGCAACTCTGCCTGAGCCAGAGTGGTGTACATAGACATGAACTAAGCTAACATCTCCTGAAGGGCTTGAGTAGTAGTGGTAGTAGGCGTGTCAGGTCGCGCAGGTGCCCTCGCTGCACCGCATGCGTGTCCTCGGCCTCGGCCTCTGACGACTACAGTAGGGGGCACGGGTGCCTGATCGTCCCGAGTAGCACGTGTCCTCACCATCTGTGAGAGAATAGAAGACAGAGGTTTAGAATTGATGTAAAAAATATTACACGAAATGGAAATCAATGAAGTAAATATTTTTCCGAAACAGTTACATAGCCTCTCGTAGATAAGTACAGACATCTCCGTACTGATCATCCAGACTCTAATAAACTGGCATGTGTTCTGTGACTCCTATGAACCTACAACTCTGATACCAACTTGTCACAACCCCGGTTCGCCCTCCGTAAAAATGTCGTGATGGCACCTAGTGCCTATAACTAAGTAAGCCTATCAATGCGGAAAAATAATTCAAAATAATAATGCGGAACTCTACAATAACACCCCAAAACCCGGAAACTCATGGGAAAACACAAGCTAACAGAAATATACTACACTACTCTAACTCCAGAATGTCTACACAACTGAAAGGAAGGAAAAACTTTCCACTAACGCTGGAATAGGATAGAGACTCCTAGTCTGCGGACGCGGCAGATATACCTCGAAGTCTCTGCTAGATCTCTCAACCTCAGGGATAGTGCGCCTGGGTGGAGGTACCCGGATCTGCACATGAAAAAATGCAGAAGGGGCATGAGTACTCCACGGCGGTACTCAGTAAAGGCCAAACCTAACATCGGTTTGGTAGTGACGAGGAAGGTCAAGGCCCTACTGAAGTTAAACAATATATAAGAATTTACTGTATGAAAGAAGACAATAATAATGGGTACATTAGTGAAATAAGACAGGTCAACAAGGCAATAACAAAACACAAGAACATAATATACATGGAATATAAACAACTCAATAACAATGGTGACAATGAGGATCTCCCAAGATACCGTCCTGTAGTCCTTTTCTCCAATGTCTAGTGGATCTCCCGGGATACCGTCCCGTAGTCCATCATATGCATATCCGAAGGATCTCCCGGGATACCGTCCCGTAGTCCCAAAGTAAATATGTAGGGGAATCTCCCAGTATACCGTCCTGTAGTCTCAAAGTAAATATGCAGGGGGATCTCTCGGGATACCGTCCCGTAGTCCCAAAGTAAATATGTAGGGGAATCTCCCAGTATACCGTCCTGTAGTCTCAAAGTAAATATGCAGGGGGATCTCTCGGGATACCGTCCCGTAGTCCCAAAGTAAATATGTAGGGGGATCTCTCGGGATACCGTCCAGTAGTCCCAAAGTAAATATGCAACCACAACAAGAAGACATTCAGAATTACAGTGCAAAAATACAAGGCAACAATTAATTCTAGCCTAACATGCTTCACGTAGTACAATTAAAGCAACTTAAGCAAATAGGCTATTTAGGGCAACTAGGCATGGTTTTCTAAGCTAACATAGACTATAATTGCAAATAGAATAAAACAGGTAAGAAAGAAACTCAGTCTAAATATTTAAAGTAAAACCAAATTTTCAACAATTAGCAAAAGTACGCTCTCGTCACCTCGCGTACAAGGCATTCAGTTACCAAATATCACATCTTAAGGGAAAAGGTCCCCACAAAAGGTTAGACAAGCCACTTACCTTGAACCGACTCAAAAATTAACTCGAAACCACACGTTTGCCACGGGTATCCGACTCCAAATGGCCCAAATCCATTTTGATTGAATTTGATATTATTTTGGGCATGGAGTAGTTGTCGCCCTATGATGCTATTCTTGGTTGTCATGCAAAAATTTTGAAGTTGGCTATGACAGGATTGCCATGGTTACTATGGAATCAGATATTTTTGTCATCCGTTTTTTACTGACCAAGTCTACCTATTTTGTGTGATCACAAAATGATATTCATTTAGTCGTTGATTTTAAACAACTACTTTAACAACATCTCCTTCATAGGTTTTATTCTCAAACTAAAACATGTACAATAAGTAAATAGCAGCTGAAAAATTATAAAAGAATGATATGATTTTAACATACATGCAAACTGATTAATTACTAACAAAGTGCCAGCAATTTAGTCTACAATGGAAAAGAAAAAAAATGTTCTTGTACCAACAAGTATACAATATTATGTAGATAACACAATTTTAATTTTCTTTGTATTATCTAGATATCTCTTTTAAGTTATATATTTAAGCGCAACATGAAAACGGTATAACTACTTACACGTTACAAAAAAGCTCTTCAAGAGCCTTGACTCTGAGGGTTGATGTTTCTATAAAAACCTTAATTTCACTTTAATCTTCTATAAGTGCTCGATCCTTCGATAAAGAATTTCTCACAAAGAAATGCAATTCAACAAACATTTGCTCTTATATTCATATATAGCATGTTATATGCATGTATCCATGATCACAAAAGAATGCTGCAGAGAATTAAATGAGTTGAATCATCAATTAATAAGTCGTCTGGAAATATATCGCATAAGGTTAAAGTATTGAATTATGTAACTAAAATAGCAATAAACTACTTTTTTCCTCCTTCTGGTGTTATATAGATGAAGAATGGAATTCTAGGGTCTCATTATTTGATAACAAATTTCTCACCCACGTGAAATATTCCTTATTTGTTTCTATTTATACTTGTTTTATTTTATACTTTTTTTTTTATTTCTTATGAATGAATTTGAAGATGTATATTTCATATTTTATAATTGTATAACTTTTTTTTTTATAATCATGAACGTTCTAGACCATGGCTTAATGACAGTGTTAATATTATGTATGTCATATATTTATACTTAAATTGCTATTAGATCTTTTTCTTCTCATTTATTATTTATTCATAAATCTTATTTAGAACAAAATCAGATCCATGTTATATTATTCGTAAAGAAAAGACTTTTACATAACATTTTTCAGGATTGGGAATGGTAATTCCAATCTAAAATTAGCTGAAATTCCTCTATGACCCTACCTTTGGCTTGAATTTTACATTACCATGTTGATCCGGGTAAAGCCACACACGATTGCAACACACGTCCGGTGTAACAATACAATCTACTGTTAGTACAACGCCAGTAACATTTGAATTTGTACTTTCTACGATGGCTTTGGCTTTCATGATCTCAACTCCTATCAACTCCGGCCACTCATATTGAGTTGAATCCCCGGGAAGTTTGCACTGATTTCCAACACAGGTGCATGGCTCACAAGGAGGGTATGGAATTTTGGATTGAATTATAACCATGAAGTAAGAAAAAAATAGAAATCCAAGAAGAAAAGAGGCTATATTTCTCTCCATGTTTAGGTTGTTTGTGATGTTATGATAATAGAGGAACTTCACCTTTTATAGGGCCATAAAACAACGGTATGTGAATTTTAACAATTACATTAGGATTAAATATAATATAATCAAAAATTTTTGCAATATACTATTAAAATAAATTCAGAGATATTATAATATATTTATGTTTATTCTAGAATCAGATCTACATTAAAGGTAGAATATTTAATTTTTGTTAGTTTAGGAATAATAATAGTAGATTTACTTACCTTTAGTTTAGGATGTATAAAGAAAGTAGCATATTTTCCCTATTTATGAATTTTGATTTTATTTTAGTTTAGTATTAAAAAATGTAAATTGCTTGCTCTTTTAAAATAATTTGGTTTTATTTCCTTTAGTTACCTTTATTTAGTAATGGACTATTCTACTTTATATCAACACAATAAAGCATTTGAGGTAACCACATTTGTGATGGATATGTCGCATTACGAAGGTGGGATGGGAGTGGCAAGCTTCACATTTGCGAAGCCGGCCTCGAAATTGCGAAGGGGAGCCTGAGCAGTGGATACCACATTTGTGGTCACTTGATCACATTTGCGATGAAGGCAGATATCACATTTGCGATGTCTTAGTTGCATTTGCGGCATAGCCTGGGCTACTCAGCCTCCGCATTTGCAAGCAAAGTGTCGCAAACNCCCCCCCCCCCCCCCGGTCATTTTAAGAATTAACGTCCTGATACCCTCTTTACCATTTCTCCCATGTCTATTTATGTTATTGGAACCTGTTAATGCATTGAGTGAAGAAATCCGAGGTGATTTTGGAAAAATAGTCCATAAATGTGGATCTTAGCTTTAGAAATCTGGCCGTAGCTAGAGCTGTGTGAAGACTGATCCAGAATGGGATCCCGTTAGCTCTGTTAGCTCCGTTGGGTGATTTCGGGGTTAGGAGCGTACACGGAATGTGTTTTTGAGGTTGGTTGTGGATTTAGTCTTGAATTGGCGAAAGTTAGAATTTCGGCGAATTCGACCGGTAGCTGAGATTTTGATATTGGACTCGGAATGCATTTTCGGAAGCGAAAGCAGGTCCGTAATGTCGTTTATGACCTATGTGCAAAAATTGAGGTCATTCGAATGTGTTCAGACGTGTTTCGGCGTCGGATGTTTATTCTAGAATATTCCTAAGTTCTTAAGCTTTAATCCATGCAATTTTGATGATTTTGATGTTATGGGACGTGTTTATAAGGCTCGACCAAGTTCGAATAAGGTATTTGGGTCAGTTGTAAGTTTGGTTGAGGTCCCGGGGGCCTCGAGTATGTTTTGAATGCCCAACGGGTTAGTTTTTGACTTATGAAGGGATCAGATTTTTGCTGTAGCTGGTTTCCTCTTATGTTTTCGCATGGAGGTGACAACGAACGCATAGGTTTATTTTTGGCTTCAGGAAATTTTGTTCTATGCGTTCCCGGTCAGCAGAACGCGTTCGCATATTTAAGTATGGCCCTCCATCGCGAACACAAGGGCCATGTCGCGATCACATATGGTCGAGCTGTGGTCCCAGGGGTCAGGGGTCGATGCCCTTCGTGTTCGCAGGTCTGGGATCGCGTTCCCGTAGTGTTAGGTGGTTTGTTCTTCGCATTCGCATAGGCCATTTTCTTGGCCCATGAAATTTTATTCTTGGCGTTCACAGTGGCCCCTCCGCGAACGCATAGAACATTACCTGGGCAGACTATTAAAAACCAAATTCCGAGGGTTTAAGTTATTTTTCACTATTTTTGAAATTTGGAGCTCGAGAGAGACAATTAAGAAGACTTTTTCACCTGGGTGTTTTGGGTAAGTGATTCCTAACCATTTTAGGTCAATTTCCATGATTCTAATCTTCAATTAAATTTCATATTTCTTGAGAAGAAAATGGGATAATTGGAAGAAACTTCATATACCGAATTTTGGGTTTTTGAATGGGTATTTGACCTCCAATTTGAAAGATTTTTATATGGTTAGACTTGTGAGTGAATGAGGGTTCGGGAAATGCCTATTTTACCCGATTTCGAGACGTGGGCCCGAGGGGCGTTTTGGTCAAAATTCCTAATTTCGCGTATTAGATTCGAATTAATTAGTTATTTTTCACGCCCCGAAATCCCACCATCGGGCCGTGATGGCGTCTGACATTGAACCCGCTAGACAAGCAAACATGTACAATTAAACTAGCATGATAACCTCTAATCAACAGAACAAGCTAAAGCAGTTCACAACTTAACAACGGAAATAAAATATAGTTCAAAACTAAGTAAAGTCAATATGATACATCGACGCATAATTTTCCCAAAACCTGGAGTCACAAACTCTGAAAGGAAATACATGACTGTCTGTGAAACTAGAGGAAAAACAAGACAGAAGCGAAGACATGGGGATGGGAGAGTCGTCAAGGCCCACGAACGCCAGCGGGTATACCTTGAAGCCTCTAGGATAGGCTGGAAGACACTCCCACTAATGATGTCCTCCGGGCCTGGCTGCGTAATTTCGCACAACATAAAGAAGTGCAGGTGTAGCATCAGTACAACCGACCACATGTACTGACTAAGTGCCGAGCCTAACATCGGCGAAGTAGTGACGAGGCTATGACACGACAAAAAAATGTACCTATGCATTTTGAATATATATATATATATATATATATAAACAACGAAAAAGAAATACAAGAAGTAATTCATCAATAAGGGAAGGGGAACATGATATCGGAGATAACAGTTTCATATAAGAAATCTTAAACAAAGAAAGGAACAACAAGGTCAGAATATCAATAAGCACAAGATATCACAAGCTTGCACGACATCACCCTTTGTGCTTCTGCTCTCGTCCTCACTATGCGATGTATAATGTAATCAATGTAAATCATGTCACGGTATCAATGAATATCGGTATGGAATGGTACATCGTACGTCACGACATCACCCTTCATGCTTTACACTCTTTCCTCACAGTATAATCAATGAATATCGGTACAGAATGGTACATCGTACGACACGACATCACCTTTCGTGTTTTACACTCTTTCCTCACAGTATAATCAATGAATATCGGTACAGAATGGTACATCGTACGACACGACATCACCTTTCGTGTTTTACACTCTTTCCTCACAGCATCAAACAACGCACGACATCACCCTTCGTGCTTTAACACTCTTCCTCACCCAAACAGCAATCACAATCAAGGGCAATGGAGTAAACATAATAGATATAGAAATCCCGGCAAGGGAACAATACCAGTAATCTCAACATCCCAACAAGGGAGACAATAACAAACAATGCACGGCATTACCCTTCGTGCTTTACTCTCATACTCATAAAAACAAGTGCACGGCATCACCCTTCGTGCTTTACTCTCATACTCACCAAAACAAGTGCACAACATCACCCTTCGTGCTTTAACACTCTTCCTCACCCAAACAGTAATCACAAACAACGGGAAAGGGAGTAAACTAGATAGAAATAGGAATCCCGGCAAGGCAACAATAATTAACCAATTAAATCCCGGCAAGGGAACATCAATTAAACAATTAAATCCTAACAAGGGAACCATGCAACGATGACCCAACAAGGGTATATTTCAATAACTCTTTCTGTTTCTTTCACTTTTATTTCCATGATTTATTCTATCACTTGAGCCAATACTCCAAATGATCTAATTATCTCATATTCCTTCATCATTGGTTTTGCAATTTGAGCCAATGCTCCAAAAGATGTAATATCTCATATTTCTTCATTATTCGTTTCACAATTTGAGCCAATGCTCCAAAGATGTAATATCTCATATTTCATCATCATTCATGTTACAATTTGAGCCAATGCTCCTCTAAATTTAAAGATTATAATTCCCTTCACATGCTCCTTACAACATATAGAAATCACCAATTAAGTATGGAAGTTACAACAAAATCGGAATATTCACAATAATAAGACTCACAGTCATGCTAGACACCAACATATAGATACTCGTTACCATGCCTATACATCTTACTATACAATTAGCAAGTAGCAAACAAGACTCAACTCATATTCCCTCAAACTAAGGCTAGACTAAACATTTACCTCGAGTCCAAAATATAGCAATCAACCCTCTTACGCCGCATTTCCTTTAGAATTCAACTCCGGAATGTTATTATCTAGGCATAATCAACTCAAGTATATCAATAAGGATTCAGTAGTTCAATTAAATAGCCTAATTACCCATCTCCATGCATTTTTTCAAAATAAAAAAATTTGACCCCGGCCCCGCTTGGTCCAAACACGAGGCTCTGACCAAAACCACATCACCCATTCACCACGAACCCGAATATATAATTTGTTTTCTAGTTCGACCCCAGAACGAGGTCTAAATCAAGAAAATTCAAAAGGGCCTAATTCTACCCAAATTCCCAATTTTCTACTCTAATTTGCATGTTTTTGTCTTAGGAATTCATTAGGTATAGATGAAAAATGAAGGAAACGAGTTAAAATTTACTAACCCGAGAAGTTTTGATGAGGTATGGCTTCAATGGATACCTAAGGGCTTTGGAGAAGAAGAAGTTCGTTATTTTCTATAAATATCCCGTAGCTACTTGGTCTGGAAATATTTATGTACCAATGGGAAAAATTGCCCTTCACGATCGCGGAAGGGAGGTCGCGTTTGTGAAGGGTAGACTGGACTGACCATCACGATCGTTGAAGGAAGGACGTGATCGCGAAGAGTAAAAAAAAGTTGGGGTTTAGACGTTAACTTACACGAACGCATGGGACATCACGCGACCGCTATGAAGGAGACCTGTAAATCTACGTGATTGCGGTCAACTGTACGCGAACGCGGAGAGGAAAAAAGGGCTAAGACCTCAGGATCAAATAACCCTACGCGATCGCGAGGGAATGGACGCGAACAAGATGAAGGAAAACTTAAAGCTTCATGAACGCAGAAGAGGATTCGCGATCGCGAAGAACAAATGGACCTGCAACAGCTGAAGAAAAAACCAGCAAATTTTCCTAAGTTCAAAATCACTCAGAGACACCTCCGAAACACTCCCGAGCCCTCGGGGCTCCCAAAACATAACATGCACTAACTCAACAACATCCTACGAACTTAACCGTGTGATCAAATCGGCAATATAACATCAAAAACAACGAATCAAACCTCAAAATCACTAGTTTTTTCTTCAAACTACATAAACATTCAAATTTAGAGTTTTAATTCCGAAACATGTCAAACGACGTCCAATTTCAACCAAATATCACAGAAATATCTCAAACCACATATAAGACCTGTACCGGGTGCCGGAACAAAAATACGGGCCCGATACCAACATATTCTAGAAAATTTTCATTTCACTTTTCTTTATAAATTTCAGAAAAACAATTTTACCCAAAAATTCATTTCTCGAGCTTGGCACCTCAGAATTCTATTCCGGGCATACGCCCAAGTCCAATATTTTCCTACGGACCCTCTGGGACCGTCAAATCACGGGTCCGGGTCCATCTAGCCAAAATGTTGACCGGAGTCAATTTTATTCATTTTAATATCAAATCTTAGGTTTTTTCACATAATTTCATATCTAAGCTGTTCGGCTAAGCGCCCGGGATTTGCACGCAAATTGATGCTACTACAAATGAGGTTTTCAAGGCCTCAAGAGTACGGAATGGTTAATAAAATAGGTGATGACCCTTTGGGTCATCACGTTATTTTAATTTCTTGAAATGATATTTACATTATGCAATTGAATTGAATAGACTTTGGCCACCCGAAGTTGGATAATCATGGCAAGAGCGCGATTATTGGTTGATTAGCACAGTCGAGGTAAGTGACTTGCCTAATTCTGTGTTGGGGAAATTCACTTAGGCATTTCTAACTGATTCTTGACATAAAAACCCCGTGTACGTGAGGTGACGAGTACGTGCACGGGATATTCTCACTAATTCCATTGTTGTTCTTTTATGACATACTTCATCTTCAATTCCTATTATTTCTGTTATTGGTTTAACTGAGTAGCGACTTATGATTTTATCAAGTTCAACGATTTTACCTGATTTTCCACTTGTTAATTATTTCAAACTGGGTTAAGTACCTTCCTCAATATTTGCCAACTATTTTCCCAAATATTTTGAATTACGCTATATCTTATATACAGCTCGCATTACATATTTACGTTGGGACTACGGGTTATGACCTGAGACTTTCCCTTGTATTGTATTGCATATTTATATTGGGACTGTGGGCTATGACCTGAGACATTCCCTTGCATTGCATTGCATATTTAGATTGGGACTGCGGGTTATGACCTGAAACTTTCCTTTGCATTGCATTGCATATTTACATTGGGACTGCGGCCGAGACCTGAGACTTTCCCCGGTGTTGCATTGTACGACTATCTACTAAATTTGTATGCTGTACGAAACTGAGATTTACTACTTCGTTTTTTCCGGTTCACTTTACCTCCCGTTAACTATTAATTACATATGTTTATTTTTGCAAACTCAGTAGAGACGCAACCTGACCTCGTCACTACTTGATTGGGGTTAGGCTTGCCACTTACTGGGTATCGAATGTGGAGTACTCACTCCCTTCTGCGCATGTTTTTCTCATGTGCAGATCCTGGTACCAGCGCACTATTTCGGAGTCAGTAGAGTAGTAGATATTTGGGAGACTTTGAGGTATTTCTGCAGCGTCCGCAAAGCCTTTGAGACCCCCTCCTATCTTAGTGTACTTATAGTTCGTATATGACACTACACTTTCATTTCCAGTTTGTATATTGAACCGTAGAGTTTAGCTTGTGATGTTGGTGAAAATACGGGTTTTGTGAAGTGCAAACTGTATATGCTGAGTAGATACTTTATATCTAGTTAATATCCTTTTTGGTCTTTATTTTGTTGATTCTGTTGTCTTTCCGCAAATTCTAGGCTTACCTAGTCATAGAGACTAGGTGCCATCACGATACCCATCGGAGGGTAAATTTTGCCTTGACAAGTTGTTATCTGAGCATCTAGGTTCATAGGAGTCAGAACATAACAAGCCGGTTTATTAAAGTCTCGCGGATCGGTGCGGAGACGTCCGTATATATCTTCGGGAGGCTATATAACTGTTAAAGAACAATCAAATCCTTTGGAATTCCTTATCGTGCTAGTTACCATCATCAAATTCTTAAACTATATTCTATTCTTGCTTGCATATTGTTCATACCCACACCGGACGTACTGATGACCAGCCACCCGAGCCCCCAGTTAGAGCCAGCAGAGGCAGGGCCCGGGGCAGGGGGGCGAGATCGTGGTGTGGCCCGAGCACCGGCCAGAGCAGAGGTAGAGGAGGCCCCCTGCAGCTACAGTTTGAGGGGCACAGGAGGTCCATAGTGTCTCTCCAGACCTCCAGGAGACTTTGGCCTAGTTCATGAGTGCTTTCAGTACTCTGTCTCAAGCGAGACTACTTCCGATAGACCCAGCTACATCCCAGGCCGGGGGTGGTAAACAGGCTCCCGCAACTCGTACTCCTGAGCAGAGGGTTTGTACGGGGCAGGTTGCAGAGTATATCCCCTTGCCTCCTGCAGGTCCAGTTCAGCCTGAGACCAGAGCAGCTGTATCTGAGTCTGAGCATCTCACTCTTGAGATTTACAAGAAGTACCACCCACCTGATATTAGTGGATTGGCTTCAGATAACGCTATGGGTTTTCTTTAAGGGTGTCATCGTATCATTCGCACCATGGGCATTGTGGAGACGAGTAGGGTCTCTTTCACTACTTTCCAGCTTAGAGGAGCAGCTTATCAGTGGTTGCGTGCACCTGAGCTTAGTAGTCCGGACGAGGCATCCTCACTTACTTAGGCTCAGTTTTCAGAGATGTTTTTGCTCGATTTTGTTCCTCAGTGTCTCAGGGATAGTTGGCGTGCAGAGTTTGAGCAGCTACGCCAGGGCACCATGACCGTGTCAGAGTATGCAGTCTGGTTCAGTGACTTGGCACGACATGCACCAGCTTTGGTTTCTACGGTCAGAGATGGAGTCCGCCGTTTTATTGACGGGCTCCATCCTAGCACGGCCAGAGAGCTGGAGACAGATATTACTTAGCAGCAGGCCGTGAGCATTTCTAGGAGGATTGAGAGTATGTTGGCCCAGGGCAGAGAGGAGAGGGAGGCCAAGAGGTCTCGAGAGACGGGTCATTTTTCAGGAGTTCGTGCACCTGTAGCACGCCATGGTAGGGCTTTGTGAGTCGCCCCATTCATTCAGCTCTTCCAGCAGCCAGCGGTATTCCATCTCCTCCTATACCTCAGGAGCCTTATTATGCAACATCAGTATCTCAGGTGCCTCTAGCTCGAGGTGCTATCACTGGCCAGTCTAGCAGGCCAGTTCAGAGTCAGCAGCAGCCATTGCGTCCTCAAAGGGGTTATTTTGGGTGTTGTGAACCTCCGCATATGATCATGGATTGCCCAGAGCGGGGAGGGGTGCACCACCTCAGACTTATCAGGGTGCACCCCCTCATATTTATCAGGCTCCACGCCCTCCTCCAAGTCCTCCAACTATTCTTCCAGCCCCAACTGTTACCCCACCACCTCAGGCATCTCGAGGTGGAGGTCAAGGGCGCCCTAGAGGGGAAGGCCAGGTCAGGTACTATGTTCTTCCGGCCTGGTCCGAGGCCATTGCTTCAGATTCAGTCATTACAAGTATTGTTCCCATTTGTCATAGGGATGCATTGGTATTATTTGACCCAGGATCTACATATTCATGTATGTCTTCCTATTTTTCTTCACATCTGGGGATAGCCCGGGACTCTTTGAGTTCCCCTGCTTATGTTTCTACTTCAATGAGAGATTCTCTTGTTGTGGACAACGTATATCAGTCATGTTTGATTACCATCAGTGGTTTTGAGACCAGGGTTGATTTGGTACTACTCAGTATGGTAGATTTCGATGTTATATTGGGTATGGACTGACTGTCTCCCTATTATGCTATTCTTGATTTTCACGCCAAGACCGTGACGCTGGCTATGCCAGGATCTCCGAGGTTAGAGTGGAGATGTTCCTTGGAGTACACTCCCTGCCGAGTCAGTTCTTTTCTTAAGGCTCCACGGATGGTTGTGAAGGGGTGTGATGCATATTTGGCTTATGTGAGAGATATTAGTACTGAGTCCCCTATGGTGGAGTCAGTTCCTGTTGTCAGGGACTATTCTGATGTATTTCCAGCTGATCTTCTAGGTATGCCACCTGATAGAGACATTGATTTCGGCATTGACTTGTTGTCGGGCACTGAACCCACTTCAATTCCTCCTTATCGCATGGCTCCTCTTGAGTTGAAAGAGTTGAAGGAGCAGTTGCAGGAGTTTCTTGAGAAGGTATTCATCAGGCCCAGTGTATCACCTTGGGGCGCTCCAGTATTACTTGTGAAGAAAAAGTATGGCTCGATACGTATGTGTATTGACTACAGGCAGGTGAATAAGATGACAATGTAGAACAGGTACCCATTACCTCGTATTGATGATCTATTTGACCAGTTGCAGGGTGCTAGAGTGTTCTCCAATATTGATCTACGTCCGGGTTATCATCAGTTGAAGATTCGGGAATCGGATATCTCGAAGACTGCCTTCAGGACTAGATATTGCCACTATGAGTTCCTTGTTATGTCATTCGGGCTGACCAACGTCCCAACAACCTTCATGCACCTGATGCACAACATATTTCGGCCTATCTTGATACTTTTGTCATTGTGTTCATTGATGACATCCTAGTATATTCTAGGTCCCGGGAGGACCATGTGTAACACTGGAGGACCGTGCTTCAGACAATTAGGGAGAAGAAGTTGTATGCCAAGTTTTCTAAGTGTGAATTTTGGCTTGATTCTGTGACATTCTTAGGCCACGTGGTGTCTTCGGATGGGATCAACGTAGATCCAAAGAAGGTCGAGGTAGTGCAGAGTTGGCCCAGACCGTTTTCAGCTACTGAGATCCACAGTTTCCTCGGGTTGGCTGGGTAATATCACCTTTTTGTGGAGGGGTTTTCATCCATTTTTGCACCCATGACTAGATTGACCCAGAAGGGTGCACCTTTTATATGGACTTGGGAGTATGAGTAGAGCTTTGAGAAGCTCAAGACAGCCTTGACTACAGCTCCTGTGTTGGTTTTGCCTACCTGTTCCGGATCCTATACAGTTTATTGTGATGCTTCAAGTATTTGCTTGGGAACGGTGTTGATGCAGGATGGTAGGGTGATTACCTACGCGTTCAGTAAGTTGAAGGTCCAAGAGAAGAACAACCATGTTCATGATCTCGAGTTGGCAGCGATTGTTCATGCCCTGAAGATATGGCGTCATTATTTATATAGTGTTCTCTGTGAGATATTCACGGATCACCGGAGTTTGCATCACATATTCAGGCAGAAAGATCTGAATTTGCACCGGCGTAAGTGGTTAGAGTTGCTAAAGGACTACGACATCACTATATTATACCACCCCGGGAAGGCCAATGTGGTGGCCGACGCCTTGAGTCGCCAGGCGGATAGTTTGGGGAGTTTGGCATACCTTCATGCAACTAAGAGGCCTCTAGCCTTAGATGTTAAGTCTTTAGCAAGTCAGTTCGTGAGATTGGATCTTTCTGAGCCTTGTCGGGTATTAGCTTGTGTAGTGGCTCGATCTTCCCTTCATGACCGTATCAGAGAGCGCCAGTATGATGATCCCCACCTTTTGGTTCTTAAGGATAGTCTGGCGGGGTGATGCCAGAGATGTGACTATAGGAGAGGATGGGGTGATGAGGATGCAGGGCCGTATCTGTGTGCCCAACATAGATGGGCTTCGGGAGTCGATTCTTGGGGAGGCCCATAGTTTGCGGTATTCCATCTATCCGGGTACAACGAAGATGTACCAGGATCTAAGACAGCACTATTGGTGCCGAAGGATGAAGACGGATATAACAGAGTTTGTAGCCAAGTGTCTAAACTGTCAGCATGTCAAATGTGAGCATCACAGACCGAGAGGGTTACTTTAGCATATTGAGCTTCAAGAGTGGAAGTGGGAGCGGATCACCATATACTTTGTGGTTGGACTTCCTCGGACTTTGAGGAAGCATGATGTTATTTGGGTGATTATGGATCGGCTGACCAAATCAGCCCATTTCATTCCGGTACTGACTACATATTCGTTGGAGATGTTGGCTAAGGTGTTGGGACGCGTGGGGGAGGTTGCTTATGAGCTAGCTCTGCCTCCCAGCCTAGCAGGGTTTCATCGGGTGTTCCACATCTCCTTGCTCTGGTTGTATCACGGTGACCCGACCCATGTCTTGGAGTTCAGCTCAGTCCAATTGGACAATGATCTATCATATGTTGAGGAGCCCGTGGCTATATTGGACAGGTAGGTCAGAAAGCTCAGGTTAAAGGATATTGCGTCAGTAAAGTTTTAGTAGAGGGGTCATCCACTTGAGGAGGCGACTTGGGAGACCGAGCAGAATATGCGGAGTCAGTACCCTCTTCTTTTCCCAATTCACGTATGTTTCTAAGCTCGTTTGAGGACGAACGATTTTCTTAAGAGGGGAAGGATGCAACGACCCAGCCTGCCATTTTAAGAATTAACGTCCTGATCCCCTATTTACCATTTCTCCCGTGTCTATTTATGTATTGGAACTTGTCGGTGCGTTGAGTGATGAAATCCGGGGTTATTTTGGACACATAGTCCATAAATGTGGATCTTAACTTCAGAAATTTGGCCGTAGCTAGAGTTGTGTGAAGACAGATCTGGAATGGGACTACGTCGACTCCGTTAGCTCCGTTGGGTGATTTCGGGGTTAGGGGCGTACTCGGAATGTGTTTTTGAGGTTGGTTGGGGATTTAGGCTTCAATTAGCGAAAGTTCGAATTTCGGCCGATATGTGAGATTTTGATATCGTACTCAGAATAGATTTCCGGAAGCGATAGCAGGTCCGTAATGTCATTTATGACCTATGTGCAAAATTCGAGGTCATTCGGATGAGTTTAGACGTGTTTCGGCGTCGGATGTGAATTCTAGAATATTCCTAAGTTCTTAAGCTTGAATCCATGCAATTTTTATGTTTTTGATGTTATGGGACGTGTTTTTAAGGCTCGACCAAGTTCGATTAAGGTATTTGGGTCGGGTGGTAAGTTTGGTTGAGGTTCCGGGGGCCTCGGGTATGTTTCAAATGCCCAATGGGTTAGTTTTGGACTTATGAAGGGATCAAATTTTTGCTGCAACTGGTTTCCTCTTATGCCTTTGCATCGAGGTGACCACGAACGCATAGGTCTAGTTTTGGGTTAAGGAAATTTTGTTCTACGCGTTCGCGGTCAGTAGAACGCGTTCGTATATCTATGTAACGACCCGACCAGTCATTCCGTGAGATTTACCTCGTTTACCCAATTTCTACCTTTGCTGTATATTGCTATCCTATTTTTGATGTGTTGGATCAGTTCGTTTGGGTCCGGAGTAGTTATGGTGAGAATTTAGGCATTTAGCCTTTTAAAGTAGCCTAATAATTGAGAAAGTCAAAAAAGAGTTGACTTATTGGTGAACGACCTCGGAATGTGGATTTTATGGCTCGGATAGCTTCGTTAGGTGATCTGGGACTTAGGACTGTGTTCAGAATATTTTTGTGATGTTCGGTGTAGAATTAGGCTTGAATTGGCGAAAGTTAGTTTTTTACGTTTTACGGTCGACAGTGGAAAATACGCTATTGAGGTCGTGATGGAAATCCAGAAGTTGGAGCAGGTTCCTAATGTCATTTTGGATATGTCTGCAAAATTTCAAGTCAATCGGAGTTGTTTTTGGTTGGTTTCGTCGTAGTTGGCGAAATTTGGAAGTTTCAAAGTTCTTAGGCTTGAATTTGATGTAAATTTGGTGGTTTCGTGTTGTTTTTGGTTTTTTGAAGGCTCGACTATGTTGGAATAATGCTATGGGGTGTGTTGGTATGTTTGGTTGGGGCCCCGAGGGCATTGGGATTGATTTCGGATGGTTGACGGGAAGTTTGGAGTGACTTTAGTTAATTTGCTGTTGCGTGTGTTTTTCCACCTGCGGAAAGGGAGCCGCAGGTGCGGTTCCACAGGAGCAGACTAGGCTCCGCAGGTGTGAGATTTGGTTGAGTGGGGAGTGGTCCGCAGGTGTGAGGAATTTGTCGCACCTACGATGTCATTGGTGCGGAAGGACCATCGCACCTGCGAAGCCGCAGATGCATAGAAATGGTCGCTGGCGCGGGATTGGCCCGCCAAGTGAGTTTTTGCAGGTGCGCACCTGGGACCGCAAGTGTGGCTTTGTCCACAGGAGCGGAAATGACTGGGAAGAAATAGTATAAAAGGGCTCCTCCGCCATAATTTCTTAGTTTTCATTAATTTGCATGGGGGAGGAGTCCGTTGAAGGCGAGTTAGAGAGGGAAATTCAAGATTCTTCAGCTAAGGTAAGTTCTTTGGTTGCTAACATCGTTCCTATGCTATTTTGTTCGGATTAGGCTTGAAAATTTAAGGGTTTGAGTAGGAAAAAGTTGGGAAGAAGGGGGTGGAGAATTGGAAATTCTTTTGACGATTTGGATAGGCAATTGTGATCCGATTTTGATGACTTTGGTTTGAGTAGAATCGTGGTAGGTCGAGGGTTCGAGGTATGCAAAAATTAACGTATTCCGAGACGTGGACCCGGGGCTCGGGTTTTGAAGAATTTCGACATTTTTGTGTTATTTGATAGTTTTCGATTGGGTTGTGTTCCTTGGTTATATATTGATGATGTTAAACTGATTTTTGCTAGATTCGGTGAGATCGGGATCCAATTTGAGGGGCAAGAGCATTGCGGACTAGTGTTGTGGCCTGGTAGAGGTAACTAATGGTTATAAATCTTGTCCTGAGGGTATGGAACCCCGGACTACATATTTTCCCACTGATGATGAGTATGTGGCGCGTACTGATTTTTGGATTCGACTAGGTCCTCTCCGCGGCAACTAATGAGTTGCATATTAACTCAAAACCTTATGTTAAAATATGTTCTAAAGGTTTGTGAAATATTTGGGTTATAAGCCGTGTTTGGGGCCTCGTGCCAATCTGTTTAGACCCTTTACATATTGTTTTATTTGAAACTCATCCTGAGTTACAGTTCACGAGCATTAAAATGATATTTTCGGGTCGAGTACCCTATCTTACTAATTCTCCCGAGGGGCTTTTCGAGTTGTTCCACCAAGTGTGGCCGATGGCCAAGACTGATGGTGAGGTGCTGAGTGATATTAGCGCTTGGGCTGAAGGAGCCCCTCCGGAGTCTGTACACACCCCAGTGACCGAGTGCGAGTGACGAGTGATTCGGAGGCATGAGTGACTATGAGGTTCTAAGTGATTGTGAGGTGCTGAGGGATTGTGAGGCATGCCCGAGGGGCTGATTATGAAACATGTTTTCTCCCGAGAGGCTACTATGAGTTTTCTACATTCATTGCATACCAAATCTTTTGTTTTAAAGTTGTTAAAAATGTGCATTCTTTAAAGGACTTTTTATGAAGTTGACTCTTAAGACATGATGATTTCGTATGTTATAATACTGGAAAGTAAGGATATGTATATTGTGACTTGATGGCATTGATTTTTGTGTGTTTCCTTGCTGCTTAGACTTGATTTATTCTCATTACTACTGTGTTGGCGTACTCACATTACTCCCTTCACCTATGTGTGCAGATTCTGGAGCAGATATCGAGCATTAGCCTTTATTCCGCAATGGAGCCGGATTCGTGGGATATAGAGGTAGTTGTTAAGTGTTCGCAACATCTCTGTTTTCCCTTCTTGTTGTATTTAGTTTAGATTCGAAGGTTTTGTATTATAATAGTTATTTTGTCTTATTTCCCTAGATGCTAATGACATCTTGGCTTTGGGTTTTGGGGATGGCAGTACTGTATAAAATTAGCCTATTATATTAAGTAATTTTCTGTATATTTTATGAAATGGTTGAAACTTAAATGGGATTTTCAAAAGAAATTGCGAGCATGCGGTAGTCGGCTAGCCTAGTTCCACGATAGGCGCCATCACGACCTGTTAGGATAGAGGCACTTAGTTCACATATTAGTTTTAGAGAGGCGTGCGGAGAGAGTTGGGTACTCATGTTGTGTTGAGCACAGTGTTTCATCCTCAGAACGACGGGCAGCCGGAGTGCACCATTCAGATTTTGGAGGATATGTTGCGTGCTTATGTGATTGACTTTGGTGATTCATGGGATCAGTTTCTGCCACTAGCGGAGTTTGCATATAATAACACCTATCAGTCGAACATCCAGATGGCTCCATATGAGGCTTTATATGTAGGAGGTGTAGGTCTCTGAATGGTTGGTGTCACGATGAAAACTGGAGGATCATGACTAGCACCCGGGCCATACTTGCCGAGCACCAATGTACATTTTATCTAACTTTCTTATTATCTTCAAAGGATAACGAGATCAATATAAATGGTAGGTATGGATCACGGACATACATCACATGAGATGACAAGATTGCTAAGAAACTACATAAAAGGTACGAGCTACAACAGTGCCATGAAAGACTATACAAATAAAATTATCCAACAAGGCATACTAAACTATACATGAGTCTACACCTGTCTATGAGCCTCTAAATGAGCATAAGTAATGCAACATAGCTGGAACAGGGCCCTGACATACCCATAATCTCTATAACAAAAATGCATACCAAGACCACGGCAATTTCGGAGAAGGGATCTCGCCTATAACCGCTGAAGTGGAAAGCCTATTGTAGTGAGGGAGCTGTGTTTACCTGTCTATCAGGACCTGCAGCACGACATGCAACATCCATAAATAAAAGGACGTTAGTACGAATAAAGTACTGAGTATGTAAGGAAGGAAAGCATAAATAAGAACAGTAATGTAAAGAGAGATGTAGGACATACAACTTGTAGCATCTGAGTGCTTCTAAGAGACATTAACATGAAACACATGATACATATATATACATAATCTTTTTAAACATACGTCTCTGTGGGCATCATCATCATCATAGAACATTCGCTTCTGTGGGCATCATCATCATCATATCATACCCGGCCTCAAAGAGGACTTGATAAACAAAACTGATCAGTGGTTGCACAATAGGTGCCATACCCGGTGGACTATAGCGCGGCTCGGTAGAGTAAACTAGATACGTATATATAATGCATGCAAGACTCATTGGAATCATGTTCTGAAAATTTCGGAGAGACGTAAGGTCGATATTCTCCGTACACATCATTAGGGCTAACTCTTCATCGAGAATCTTATAAGAATCAGTAAGTACCAACATCACTGATAACATAAGAATAAGAGAAGCAACCTTAACATCAATTGTTCCATAAGAAGGGAAACAATGTATGTACTGGTAGTTTCTAAGAGTAGAGTATCTTTGGAAGTTTGTTCATTGCATTATGTACAATCGGAGTCGTGAAAAAGAAGGAAAGGGATAGCCTCACATACCTTGTATATACTGCCCCAACCTAAAGCTACGCAAATGTCACAACTCCTTAATCTACAATAAGTGAAACGACACTATCGTTATCGTTTAAGCGTCATAACTATTATGTACCGACCACAACCTATTTTACGATGAAACGGACAGAACCTATCCTATATATATGATTTCACACAAGTCAAAACAATCACCTAACAGCCCAAAAAACATCAACAACAATCATATTGAGCCTCCCAAAAATAGTCCACGCACAACCTAATCACTTCACACATAAGACGACCACCGTAGTCGTGTCAAACGACCCGGAAATGTTACAACGAACGACCAGCTCACAACCCTACATATATATGGTGTTTATACACACACATTCTCCTCCAAAACTCCACAAAACATTAGTAAAACACGCATCCCAACAGCAACATAAAACAGTCGGCTACAAGTCAAATAACTCGAACTCACGACTTCTCATCACCGTCCCGTGAGTTCTAACTAAAACACATTTATCAATCTTACTTGATATTTAAACCCTTAAATATAGATATTATACGTTTCTTAAATTTGATGTAACTTCCAAAACTCTAACTACAAAGAAAAAGAAGAGGCGGTATAATGACACTTACGTCGTAGGGATCATTTTGATGTTATTGCTTCTCGATTTCATACCCAGAATGATAATTTTCTTTGAAACCCTAGAAGATAGCTTGAGGTTATTTTGATAGGTGTTCTATGGTCGTTTGTTGCTGAATAATGATGAGAAAGCCGACCTAAGGTTTACATATATCAAGTTTGGAAAAGTAAAAGAGGTGCTAGCTTGGCACCCTAGGATTGGTCCATCTTCCGACGCTTAAATGTTCGTATCTTGATGTCGTATGAATGAACAGTTAAGATGGTTAGAAACTACATTCCAACACATTCAATTTGGTATATTATATTTCCCAATATGACCTCATATAGCACATGAAATGTATTGCTCAAAAGCTCTAGTGATCCCCCTACTTGTCACCTAGACTCATAGATCTTAAATTTGGTTGGTAGATCATCCAACCCTCTTGGTTATCGTTATTCATGATCTTAAATATTTGTAACCTCCAACATAACATGATTAACTTACTTTATATTCCATCAAATAGAACCTTATTTCTAAGCTTACATCTATTGACTTACGATGTACTCTCACATACAAAAACATGGGGTGTAATAGTTGGTTTGAGTCGAGCGAGGCTAGGCTATTGGGCACAAACTTGGTTCATGATGCTATGAGTAAGGCAAAGTTGATTCAGGGGCGGCTTCGCACGACGCAGTCTAGGCAGAAGAGTTATGTGGACCAGAAGGTCCGAGATATGTCTTTCATGGTTGAGGATAAGGTGTTGCTGAAGGTGTCACCCATGAAGGGTGTTATGCGATTTGGAAAGAGAGGGAAGCTGAGTCTCAGGTTCATTGGGCCATTTGAGGTGCTTCCGAGGATTGGGGAGGTGGCTTATAGGCTTGCTATGCCTCCCAGTTTATCTTGTATTCATCCAATATTCCATGTTTCGATGCTCCGAAAGTATGTTGGTGACCCCTCCCATGTTTTGGACTTCAGACGGTTCAGCTCGATGGTGATATGTCATATGAGGTAGAGCCAGTGGCTATTTTGGGTCGACAGGTCAGGAAGCTGAGATCTAAAGATATAGTTCCAGTGAAGGTTCAGTGGAGAGGGCAGCCGGTGGAGGATTCCACCTGGGAGACCGAGCGGGAGATGCGGGACATGTATCCTCACTTATTCGAGGCTCCAGGTATGTTTCTAGACCCGTTCGAGGATGAACGTTTGTTTAAGAGGGGCAGGATGTAACGACCCGGCCGGTCATTCCGTGAGATTTACCCCGTTTCCACTATTTCCGTATTTGTTATATATCGCTATCCTGCTTTTGATGTGTTGGATCAGTTAGTTTGGGTCCGGAGTGATTATGGTGAGAATTTAGGCAATTAGCCTTTTAAAGTAGCCTAATAGTTGAAAAAGTCAAATGAAAGTTGACTTATTGATGAACGACCTCATAATGAGGATTTTATGGCTCGGATATCTTCGTTAGATGATTTGGGACTCAGGAATGGGTTCTGAATATTTTTGTGATGTCCGGTGTAGAATTAGGCTGGAATTGGTGAAAGTTAGTTTTTGGCGTTTTCCGGTCGGCAGTGGAAAATAGGCTATCGAGGTCGGAATGGAATTTCGGAAGTTGGAATAGGTTCGTGATGTCATTTTGGATTTGTGTGCGAAATTTCAGGTCAATCAGAGGTGTTTTTGTTGGTTTCAACGTAGTTGACGAAATTTGGATGTTTCAAAGTTCTTAGGCTTGAATTTGATGTAAATTTGGTGTTTTCATGTTGTTTTGGGTGTTTCGACGGCTCGAGTAACTTGGAATAATGCTATGGGGTGTGTTGGTATGTTTGGTTGGGGCCCCGAGGTGCTCGGAATTGATTTTGGATGGTTGACGGGAAATTTGGAGTTACTTTGGTAAATTTGCTATTGGTGGTGTTTTCGCAGCTGCGAAAAGGGAGCCGCAGGTGCGGTTCCGCAGGAGCAGACTGGGCTGCGTAGGTGCGGTTCCGTAGGAGCGGACTAGGCTCTACATGTGCGATATTTCAGGTCGCACCTGCGATGTCGCTGGTGCGGAAGGAGCATCGAACCTGGGAATCCGCAGGTGCAGAAAAATGGTTGCAGGCGCGGGATTGGCCCATTAAGTGAGTTTTTACAGGTGCGCACTCGGGACCGCGTGTGCGGATAATTATCCGCAGGAGCGGAAATGATTGGGCAGAAACATTATAAAAGGGGTCCTCCGCGAGAATTTCTTATTTTTCATCAATTTGCATGCAGGAGGAGTCCTTTTAAGGCGAGTTAGAGAGGGAAATTCAAGATTCTTTAGCAAAAGTAAGTTCTTTGGTTGCTAACATCGTTCATTTGCTATTTTGTTCGGATTAGGCTTGAAAGTTTAAGGGTTTGAGTAGGAAAAGGTTGGGAAGAAGGGGGTGGGGAATTGGAAATTCTTTTGAGGTTTTGGATAGGCAAATGTAATCCGATATTGATGATTTTGGTATGAGTAGAATTGTGGGAAGACGAGGGTTCTAGTGATGTAAAAATTATCAAATTATGAGACGTGAGCCCGGGACTAGGGCTTGGCCGAATATCGAGAATTTTGTGTAATTTGATAGTTTTCGATTGGGTTGTGTTCCTTGGTTATATATTGATGATGTTAAACTGATTTTGGCTAGATTCGGTGCAATCGAGAGCAAATTTGAGGGGCAATAGCATTGCGGACTAGTGTTGTGGACCGATAGAGGTAAGTAATGGTTATAAATCTTTTCTTGAGGGTATGGAACTTCAGACTACATATTTTCCCACTGATTTTAGAAAGGCGCACATGTTGGATGACGAGTATGTGATGCATACTGATTTTAGGATTGGACTAGGTCTTCTCTGCGCAAACTAATGAGTTGCATATTTAGTCAAAACCTTATGTTAAATTATGTTCTAAAGGTTTGTGAAATATTTGGGCTATAAGCCGTGTTTGGGGCCTCGTGCCGATCTTTTTAGACCCTTTGAGGGATTTTTACTATCGTTTTCCTCACTAATTGTTGATGATTTTACTCAGTATCATTGTGCATATTGGTTTATTTGAAACTCAGCCTGATTTACACTACATGAGCATTAAAATGATGTTTTCGGGTCGAGTACCGTGTTTTACTAATTCGCCTGAGGGGCTTTTCGAGTGGTTCCACCGAGTATTGCCGAGGTCCAAGAGTGATGGTGAGGTGCTGAGTGATATTAGCGCTTGGGCTGAAGGAGCTCCTCCGGAGTCTGTACACATCCCCAGTAAGCGCACCGAGTACGAGTGACGAGTGATTGGGAGGCATGGGTGACTGTGAGGTGTTGAGTGATTATGAGGTGCTGAGGGAGTGTGAGGCATGCCCGAGGGGCTGATTATGAAACATGTTTATCCCGAGGGGCTACTATGATTTTTCTACATTCATTTCTTACTAAATCCTTTGTTTTAAAGTTGTTAAAAATGTCCATTCTTTAAAGGACTTTTTATGATGTTGATTCTTAAGACATGATGATTTCGCATATCTATGTCATACTAGTGGAAAGTAAGGTTGTGTATATTGTTACTTTATTCTTATTACTACTAAGTTGGCGTACTCACATTACTCCCTGCACCTCTGTGTTCAGATTCAGGAGCAGATATCGAGCATTAGCCTTTTTTCCACAGCGTAGCCGGATTCGTGGGATATACAGGTAGATGTTCAGCGTTCGTAGCATCTCTATTTTCTCTTCCTGTTGTATTTAGTTTTGATTCGAAGGTTTTTTATTATAATAGTTATTTGGGCTTATTTCTCTAGATGTTCATCACATGTTGGCTTCGGGTTTTGGGGATGGTAGTACTGTATAAAATTGGCTTATTATATTAAGTAATTTTCTATATATTTTATGAAATGCTTGAAACTTAAATGGGATTTTCAAAAGAAATTGCGAACATGTGGTAGTTGGCTAGCCTAGTTCCACAATAGGCGCCATCACGGCCGGTTAGGATTTGGGGTCGTGGCAATATAAGTCTGGCCCTCCATCACAAACACAGGGTCCATGTCGCGTTCGCATAGGGTCGAGCAGGAGTCCCAGGGGTAAGGGGTCAAGGGTCGTTGCCCTTCGCTTTCGCATGTCTAGGTCCCCGGTTGCGTAGTGTTAGGTGGTTAGTTCTTCACTCTCGCAGGCCTCACGCCGCATTCGCATAGGCCATTTTATGGGCCCATGAATTTTTACTCTTCGCGTTCGCGGTGGCCCCTCCACGAACACATAGAACATTACCTGGGCAGATTATGAAAAACCCAATTCCGAGGGTTTAAGTTATTTTTCACCATTTTTTAATTTTGGAGCTCGGGAGAGACGATTTTGGAAGACTCTTTCACCCGGGTGTTTTGTGTAAGTGATTCCTAACCATTATAGGTCAATTTACATGATTATAATCTTCAATTCAACCTTAAATTTCGAATTTCTTGAGAAGAAAATGGGAAAATTGGAAGAAACGTCATATACCGAATTTATGGTGTTTGAATGGGTATTTGACCTCCAATTTGAGAGATTTTCTTGTGGTTAGACTTGTGAGTGAATGAGGGTTTAGGAAATTTAAATATAAGCCCTCTACAAGGAAATATCAACAACTTAAGCCTTCAATGGGGAAATATCAACTCTAACTCAAGGACTGACCTAGATAGTCGACTCATAGCTGTAAGACCTCAGGGCCTGCAACTTCAAACTCTTAAGCCCTCCATAAGGCAACATCAAATCACAGGCCTCTAATAAGTTCGCAAAACATCGAAAAGAAGCAGTTAAAGGTCGTACCGACCTAGAGGGTAAGATCCCAAGTCGCCAGCTACATCAAATGTCGTACCTAGCTAAAGCATAAGGGCCCAAGTCGTAGCTAGTCGTATTGACCTTACGCGTAAGAGCCCAACTCGCCAGCTACAGGCCATACTGACCCAAAGCACCTCAGGTCCGATTTGAATACCTGAGGGCAGTTGAGCTCGAGTGGAAACCCGACTCGGGGACATTAACCAAAGTTCCTCAGGGGCAAAAAATCATAAGAGCCCGAGTCTCCATCTACATTAAAAGTCATATTGACCTTATGTGTAAGAGCCCAACTCACCAGCTATAGGTCATACCGACCCAAAGCGCCTCAAGGTCGATTTGAAAACCTTAGGGCTGTTGAGATCGAGTCGAAACTCGACTCGGAGACTAAGCCCAAAATGATTAACTAAAGAGCCTCTGGGTCAAATGCGTAAGATCCTAAGTCGCCACCTACACTGAAGGCTGTACCGACCTAACGCGTAAGAGCCCGGATTGCCATCTTGGTTTCATCTCAAAGTCCAATTCACCGGGCTAACTATCAACAAGAAAATCAAACCAAAGAATATTTCATATATGTATTTGCCTTACAAATACATTATTTACAACACTTCCACAAGGATCTTATCAAAACAACCAAGTAGAAAATCTAGTCAACTCTCGAGAGCAGCTCCCTCAAAGGCTCCTCGGACCAACTCCCACGGTGGCCTTCAAATATCAGTATCAGCTCAAGAAGAAAGGAAAAACTTAGCATCGATCTCATCCGCCTCGTCCTGCTTTATCTCTTCGTAGAGGTCAAAGCTCCTACCATATATCTCTTCGAGGGTCTCTCTCGGAGACTTGCATCGGGCATGCTCATTGACCTTCCTCTCTATGTCGAAAGCTCCTCTCAGCTCAACCCGAGCATCAGTGTCTTCCAAATAAATAGCCACCTTTTTATTGGCATTTTCTCGAACTTCTTCAGCTTCAATCGAAGCGTCAACGACCACGACCTTCATATTTAGAAGATCAATATCGAGCTTAGAAATCATGCTCGACTGAATTGAGCTATCTCCTCGGGCATTACGAAGTTGTAACTCGAGAGAAACAGCCTGGCAAAAGTATTCATTTGGGCCGCAACATGTGCACTTATATGCGCCTTCAACGCTTGGCATTCAGAACAAACTTTCCCGAGTTTGCCCCAAGGCGCTCCAATGCTTCTTTCTTTCCTTGCAGCTGAAACACCAAAGCATTAGTTCCCAAAAGCGAGAAAGGAACCATATACCCCTTTAGGATAAGGGTTACCTGATGCTCGATATTGGTTCGACAATTCCTATTCCGATGCATCTCCGCCCAAATATGTATCAACTCTTTTTTCTTCTTATTGTAAAGAAGCTTGAGCGATTTTTCCTTACCCAAAGCATCTCGCAGCCAGGTACTACAGCGAAGTAGCTCGAACTTGAGTTTTTCAAAAACCTACAAAAGAGAAACTTCAATTCAGAGAATGAAGATTCATAGCTAAAACTCTAGCAAGGCCGATCAAAACTCACCTTGGAATAGAGCCGCTGGGCCTCCTTAAATGTTGAACATGCATCTACTAGCCTGGCCACATCGGCCCCAGTTGAACCGCTCTCAATAGGGGTATGCTCACTCGAGACCTCACTTGGTCCGGGCAGCCCCTGGTCCCAAGCATATCTCGAAGTACCTTTAAGAGCAGAAGTAGACAATGGTGGAGGACTCTTGCTCCTTCTCTCTTGGGGAACCTCTTCTTCGAAATAAGAGGCCTCTGGCCTGACAGGATTTAGAACCGCGGAAGGGCCCCCAGCTCGAGCTCTAGACAAAGAATCATCCCCACGATGAGAGCTGATGTTCGCAGAATTAGCAACGCATATAAACCTCTCCTCAGCAACGACATCTGCTTTATGTCTCTGAGAAGGCCCCACCTTATTGAGAGTGTCCTCGTCTATAGAGGATCTTTCTTGCTTATTGTCCTCCCTCGGTCCTTCCCTCTCCTCGAAGGGGCACGGTCTCATTTCAGAAAAATAACCAACACATGCGGTGACGGTGTTAGTACTCACACGATTTAACATATGATTTAAAAGTAAATACGCAACTCAATAGTTGCCACGGGAAGGACCAAGTCCAAATCCCCAATTACTGTACGCCACACAATCGTCATCCAGCATGTGCGCCATTAAAAAAATTGCGAGACAATACGAAGTCCGGGTATTCATACCATCAGGACAAGATTTACAGTCCTTACTTAACTCAAGCCGGCACAAATACCAATCCGTGATGCTCTTGCCTCTCGAACCGGCTCCCAAATGCTCCGAGTCTAAGAAAATCATATTACTAACATCAAAATATGCTAGGGATACAAAACCCATTCAAAAGTTAACAAAATTAGGCACAATTCCCGAAATTGGCCAAACCCGACCTCCGGGCCCACATCTCAGAATTCTATAAAACTTGCATCACAAGAATCCTCATCCCTTCCCGAGTCTATACATATAAAATGCATCAAAATCCGACAGAAATTGACCCCTAAATTCCTGAATTTTATGTCTCAATCTCCCAAGCCCTAAACCCCCAATTTATACCATTAAATTCCACATACTCCATGCTTAGTCTGTCAAATATCAACATAAAATCGATTTTTTAGTCCGAGAAACATACCTCCACTGAAATCCCTTGAAATCCCTCTTCATTTTGCTCCTAAAAACCTCAACCCGCATGCAAATATGATAAAAGTGCCTAAACTTCGCGAAGGCAAGTATTTATACTTCCTTCCTAGTGAAACCGCATCTGCGGCCTATTTCCCGCATCTGCTGTCCCAGGTGCACACCTGCGAATCCCTCACTTAACCGACAACTCTGCACCCCCGCTCCACTTAACGCATATGCGGATTTGCAGGTGTGGCCCAAACTTCAGCTTCTGCGGTTCCTTCCCAGCTCCCCCATCTTCGCGAATTCAAGCCTAATTCTACACCGAACATCAAAACTACATTCCGAACACACTCCTAAGTCCTAAATAACCTAACGAAGCTATCCGGACCATAAAATATACATTCCGGGGACATTTACCAATAAGTCAACTCCAGTTGACTTTTCCAACTATTATGCCAATTTAAGAGACTAAGTGTCTTAGTTCTCACCACGACCACCCCGAGCCCCAACCAACCGACTCCACACGACTAAATTAGGCTGAAAACCACACACAATAAAGCAATAAAAGGGGGAACAGGGCTAAATTCTACAGAACGGTCGGCCGGGTCGTTACATCCGCCTCCTCTTAAATAAACTTTCGTCCTATCATTCTTGGTTTATTATTATGTCGAACTTACACTATTGCTATATTTTGTTTCATAGCCTATGTTATCTATCATTATGACTTTACTGCATCTAGGTAAATCATATTATACCACAACACTTACTTCAATTTCTGATTACCGAGGTCTGCTACCCAACTCCATGTTACTCGCTCATTTCTTATTCCATATTTATAAATACAAGTCCGTTAATGCTTCCTCGTTAGTTTCCACCTTAAGAATGATGGCCTAATCTCATCTCTTACTCTGTAACTTTTATCCATCCGGTGTTGAATAACCTGAATGTTGATCTATAATCTACCTCTTATAACTTGAAACCTCTTACGTAATACATTGTCACCAGGGCTCACATCGTATCGAGGAACATTTGAAGTGCTTTTCCTGATCCACCAAGGGATGATACTATACTTCAAAAACAATATTTCATAGCATCCCAATGTGATTCGTCTTATGGGGGTATTCCAATCCAATGAAATTAATGAAATCCCTTTTATTTAGATCATTAATCAATCAAATTCCTTAATGTCATCCTCTTATCTATCACAATTACACCTTTATTCTACTACCATGGCAGCATTCCATCTCTTCTAGATGCTCCTAGTCTCACACTCCCAAAATTTCTTTCATGTTATACGTAGTTTTTCTATAACTTGTAGAAACCATCAGCTCTCTTATTTTTATGGGCTTAATCTTGAGGCCTTACCAGCTCTCGTCACCTTCTCACTCCCTTTTTTTAATCCTTACTCCTATCCACCTAAACCCTTGTTGCTCTATCATACTTTAGCTTGCGACCAACACTTATCAATTTATACTATCCGCAACATTTCTTTAACTTGCTAGCCCCATAAATTTCCTTTCTTTCCTTCTCAGTTCTCTTTAAATGTGAGCAATTTATTTTCTGGTCATTCTGTAACTTGTTGCATGACCACCTGGCTTATCGTAATACCCATGAATACAAGAATTTTCTGTAACTCATATGATCTTAAATACCACTTTAGATTTCTTTCTTCTTATGGAGTGCATATAATGTCGTAGTGAGAATGTTATTACATGTCCATTTTATCTTCAAGTTATTATGCTTAGATTAAAACCTTATTCCTTATTTCCTCAGCTAGTCTTTAATTGTAGTACATAGGGAGGACCCTCGGACTCTTGTAAAGGTGCGGGCTTATTACATCGTATACTCGACGGAATTTTTGGTGTTCTTGCTCGCCTATAATTGTCCTTAGTTACTTACCTTCGCATTCTTGTGCTCGTAGGGTTGTTTCTGAACTGATATTTATCTACTTCCCCGGTGGCACTTATATTTCCGTTGCACCTATACGGTACCATTCACTACCTAACTCCTATTTGAATATTTCTCAAGCATCAAAATGTCATATCTGTGAGACTGAATTCACTATATTGGGGTGATTTATTGTTTTTTCTATGACCTCTTGTCTATCCATAACTAGGCTTTTCCTGAATCCACTACACTACTCGTTGGTCCATTCTCGTATCTATATTCTCTGTATCCCCTCTTCGGTTATGTCCTTTGTCTTAACTTACCTCTTCTGATGGATCCATATGTGTCGAGAGTTCATTCCCACTTATTTATCAATATCATTTGGTGCGAAACCGTCACTTCATCTCCTCGATGCCATGCTTGCATATTGTCCTGGAGTCATATCATATCTGTAGGATTTGAATAAATGCAATATCATTCATTTCTCCGTTCTAACACATTCTTCCTTTACTATTCCAGAGTTACTTCTTAATCTTTGGCGTCTTTTCATACACATGAGGGTGACACCTAGTGTAACTTGTACACTTTGTCCCTTAAGCTTAACTATGTTCACAATGCCTGCTTTAGGGAAATGTCTTCCAAAATGGCCCTTAAAGGTTATTCTTCCATTTTCCATTCTATTATTGTCGGAATGTGATCTCTAAAGTTCTCACGATGCCAACTATTATCAAACCAATATGTCCCTAACTTATTTTTATTTATCTTGTTCACTAGCCCACAGTGATTTCTATTACTCTAAGGTCTTATTTTTCCTTCGCGTAATTACATTGGAGTCACCAACTTGCTATCCACTTCTTATTATTACCCTTCCTGAGCGAAGGGTCTATTGGAAATAGCCTCTCTACCTGTTAGATAGGGGTAAGGTCTACATACAGGCAACCCTTCCAAGACCTCACCTGGTGGGAACATACTGGGTTTGTGGTTGTTGTTGTTGAGTGTCATGCCCTGACCTCGAGGAGCGTGAGCGGGGCTCAACCGAGTGGACTCGGTAGAGCGAGCATATGAGACATTTTCTACCCAAATCACTTATGATCGAGAGAATGCGTGTTTCCATTAGTTAAACAGTAGAAGTATCATATATATAAACATTCCTAATTCATTGCATTTTTCCACATCATTGTTAAGTTCAAAAATACATTCAATTTACAATTTAGTGGAACAAGAATCAAAAACACAACATAACCTGGCTGACCATTCTAGAATCCATACACAACCCACATAATGTCTACTGAGCCTTTAAAGATACAAAAGGTAGTTATGATAATGTCAGCTACAAGGCCCCTGCTATACCTCAAAACATGGTAAAAATATGAAGAAAAGATACAATACACGACCCCTGGATGAAATGGGGCTCACCCAGACTGCTGGGAAGATGATGATGCCCCACCAGATGCGATCAACGTTGTCTGCTATGGAACCACCAAATCCACTTAAAGATGTAACACCCCCGGCAAACGGGACGTTAGTACTGTCGAATAGTACTAGTATGTAAAGGTAAATCACCATCCCAATAAAATGAACTATAATGCAAGGTAGAAACAATCATGAGTATAATAAGAGTTTCAGACAATACTAAAACATCAAGTAAGGATCACATAAGTTCTCAAATATATTTCCATCTTTTTAGGTTGGGTGTTCTTTAGTGCCTATATGACACACTCCAAAATACCATTGTATTCTTACACGAAGTCCGATCTCGACCCGATCGGCTAGGTCATCTCATTTGTGACATCAACCATATGCATTATTCTAATCAACCATTCCCAGCACAGTTACCACCATGTGTGAGGCAAGGCGTCAGATCACGGCCCGATCGGCTAGGACATCTCGCTTGAGACATCAACCTTTAAATAAATCATCTCAATTAATATTTCTTCCCCATCTTTCAATGCATTGGCACAAGTGGCCTCATTTATTAACTCATACTTGGCACTTTGCCGTATTTCACAATTTAAGTTTCGCTTTTTACACATTCAAATAACATTATCATCAGTAATAACAAGGCCTTTCATGTAAGTAATTTGTACACATAAGGGAAAAACATGGAAAATGATAAGCACATAGAGGGTTTTCATACAAATTGGCGTAACAACCTTTATTCGATTTTTTACATGAAATCATAACCTTTCTTAACACATATTCCACATTTTTAAACACATCCTCAAAATGGATCGATAAGTGTTTAGAACAAATATTGAACATATATCACTCAACGCAACACGTTAGGGATAGTCAATTATAGTATGATCGATTCGGGGACTTACACCAACTACACGAACACTAGGGGTTTCGATTCTAAGAGGAAGGGGGTTTAGCCATACATCCCCCAAAGGAGATTCCTTTAATTCTACTATATTCCGAAACTCTTAGGAACTTCAATCTATTTTAGGAATATAACAAGTTGAACCAAAAATTAGAAAGATGATCATGATTCCAATTCATTTGAGCATATTATTGTTTACCGTGAAAATGGTAATTAAAAGTACTTATGATTTTGTGGTTCTAAAAATATGTGATTTATTTTAATACTAGCTATTTAGGCAATAGATGCTAAGTGAGAGATAAGAAAAATTATAAGAGCAAGGGACAATGAAATTATGCAAACTAAGCAGTTATGAGACGGGTTCTCGAGCTAGCCGAAGCAGGCCCGAAAGGTCGAGCTCGAGAGCTTGACAGAGGGCGGTTGATGAAGATATAATAGTATTGAGGGCCTCAACGATGGCATATTTTTTATCAACAATGTGCAATAAATGAAGAACAATCAATGAACACAATGAATAGAAAGCAATAAATAAATCAAAAAATTGTAGATAATATTTGAGTTAGAGAGCAAACAATGTTCTTGTTCTTATATTTAATATCATGTGTAAAAAAATGACAAGGGTCCCATTTATATAGTAGCGGAAATCCCAACACAATACATGTATAATTATTACAAAGAGATACAGCTGGTACAACAATTTAGTGGTCTGGTACTGACATGCACTATTATTGCATACACTGTCACCTCTAGCCACGTGCCTTTAGGAATTTCCTCCTTTTCCATTATGGTCACCGATTTATACCACCCCGAGGTCGAGCATCGGTAATCCTCGATATGCTCCCTCGATGTAAAACCTCGAATTATGCTTTGAGCCCTCTGAAGACGGGCTATGGAATGCCATAATCATTGTAAAATTGGGCTCTCCGATTTTAGCCGCATACAGATAGTCCCCGCGTTTCTTATAATGAAGTGATAAGAAACTATCTTGAATTCTTGCTTCTTCGATATCCTCATTATGATGTCAGCCTCATCAGAAGATTAAATGACGTAAAATAAAGATTGCGCATAGGTCACTATCAGTACGATTCTCGAGAAGCCCATGAACTGATGTTGGTTCGACCTTTCCGCTTCTCAAACATGACCAAGTGGCTTCTATAACTACTTCAATTGTTTGAGTTTCACACTCTTAGCCTACATTTTTTCTGCTTTAATCCTCTTTTTGTGCTTTCTTCTTCATCTTCTTCCTTTGAAATGCACTTGCAATAATGTCCAAGACCTCCAAAATAGTACCTCAAAAAGAGGTAACCACTTCCCCATCACGCCCGACTAAGGGCAAACAAAAAATGCCTCCCAGTATCGAGTAGTGTATTACTGGTCTCTTTGACATTGTATCCGATTTTATAATCGAGAAACACCCTTCTACATTGGGACGATGCAAGCAAGCCTATGTCTCGGTTTAAGTGTGGTGACCGATACAAAATGAGTAAAGATAGACTACCGTTAGGGGGAGGATGCGCAAGTAGAAATACCCAAAACTTAGGAAAGAATAGAAACATATAGCTAGCTTCCTCAGTGTATATACATATCCTTTCACTCTAGGCCTCGTCGATTCTTCTTCTCCACAGATAGATCTAGTTATTCTTGACTTCTGTCGTCAATACTTAGTGCCACTAGATCAAATTTATCCTTCTTTATTCAGGATTGTATTCATGATTCGATATATCTCCAACATGGTTGAGGGAATTGCTTCCACCCTCGATAATTTGATCAGATTGTATAGCCCTTGTCTCTTCCGAGGCGGTTTAATCAAGCTACACCGTCGATCTGCCAAAGTATTCTTTGCCTGCACTGACAAGGACAAAGACCAGGGGTGGATGAGCAGGTTTTTCAGATTCAGAACCTCGGACCTTATCCCCATTGATAGGATGCTATTCCCTGAGGAATGGAACATGAAGTGTAAGCGTCCCCATATCGATCAAAGTTTTTCGCCTTTTTTTCTTCTTCTGAATTGACCCCTTTGTTTTTTTCTTGATTTTCTTGCTATTGTGTAGCAACAATTTGGTTCCCCGACGCAGTCCAGGACATCCAAAGATGGATCTAACTTTTGGACGCCGAGGACCGAAACTGAGGATGGAGGAGTCGATTTGTTCGAGTGAGGACCGTCGACATCATTCTTGAAAAGTTCTTGTCGTTCCCCAAGAAATAGAACTTCAAACGTAAGTACTTCGCCGTACCTTAATGCCCTTCGCTCTTGATGATTTATAAGGATGCTTTTTTTTCTCTTTCTCAGCGGTCCCGTGGATGCCGAAAGAGATCCCCGGTCTTGCGGGAAGACTTGGAGGCTTGCAGATTCCTCGCCTTATGATGAATGCAAGTGGCGAGATATGTTGAAGGGCAGGAGGGAAGAAAAGCACCACAGTATGTGTCATGCGATTGCCCTTTGAGGAATGCTTTCCTTTATGTGTATTAACTCTTTTACCGCAGGCGTTGGTGGATTCTCCGAGATTAGACTGTTCCCCCTCGAGGAGGGGGAAGGACCGCCAGCTTCGGAGCCGAGGGGGGATAATATGCGAAAAAGATCCTCGAAGGATGAGCACATTCATAACGAGGCGGGGATTGCCTGGGGCACAAAGAAGATGTTGCCGCTGAAGAGGACCTTATATATGTCGGTTATTGCCGCTGGGACCGATAAGACCAGTCCAGTAGACGCACTCTCAACGGCTCTGTTCCCTGGTGATTTTTTGTTGAATTTATTGGTTTTGCAGCTTTGTATTTTAATGTTTTGAACTGAAGCTTTCTTTTAATAGGCTTTTAACAAGCTCAAGTCCGAGCTGCTCCACTATAAGGCCATGTTTCGACAAGCCTTGGGCAAGGAGAAATATTCCAGGCTTCTTTGTGATGAGAAGACAAGAGAGTAGAAATATCTTTAATCGGAGATGAATCGAAGTCGAGACTACGAAGGAAATCTCGAGAAATAGGTAACTAGAGGTACAACTCTGCAATGCTCGAGAATGTATCTCAATTCAGATGAGCAGGAGTTCCAAGCTCGAGACTTAACTTTTGAAGATGAATGAAGAGGTCATGGACGTCTGGGCTGAAGCTAAAGAAGTTTGAGTAAAGGCTAATAAGAAAGTGGCTATTTATTTGAAAGATAATATCGATTCTCAGCCTAAGCTGAGGGGAGCCTTTGATAGAGAGAGGAGGGGCAATGAGTATGCCCGATGCAGATCTCGGAGGGAGACCCTCGAAGAGGTTCATGCTAGGGGCTTTGATCTCTTGGAGGAGAAACAACAATCCAAGGTGGATGATATCAATGCCAAGTTTTTCCTTTATTCTGATGCCGATGCTGATATTTGAAGGCCGCCGAGGGAGCTGGTCTGTGGGGCCGTTGAGGGATTATTTCTTATTTTCTAGTGTCTCTCTTTCTTTTTGTTTTAAATTTTGATGCTTGTCAATAATTAGTCCGATGAATTGGACTTCTAAATGAAACCCTTAGGGTTGTAAATTGGCCCTGTGGCTTTTTAGGCTGGCCCATGGGCTCTTACCTATTGGCCCTTAGGCTTATAGTTAACCGTTTAGGGCTCAGTCAATGAGTCGGGTTTCGACACGATCTCATTGGCCCTTAGATTTTTTAAATCGGCCTTGAGGATCTTTAGGCTAGCGCTTAGGATCTTACCCATTGGGTCGGTACGACCTTTAATATGGCTGGCGCTTAGGATCTTACGTATTGGGTCGGTACAACCTTTAGTATGGCTGGCGCTTAGTCTCTTACGCATTGGGTCGATACGACCTTCAGCGTGGTTGGCGCTTAGGCTCTTACGCATGGCTATAGTTTTCCCTCCTTAAAGTAATTTTGAAGTTTTTGTGTTCATCCGACTCTTCGACGGCTCGAAAGAACCTTGATTATGAGCCGTTATATGACGATAAATGACCATCTCAGAAGGTTTTGCTCGATGGCTGAATTTTTGAAGCCTTTTCATTGTCAGAGCTGATACGATCGAAGTTGTTTTTCTTATGCCGAGGGTAGCATGATTAACCGGTTTTTTTCAAAGTATTTTACGAAGTTATTGGAGGCCTGTGATTTTATGGGATGGTCAAACGTCTCTGAGCCGCGTTGGTTTGACCGGAGCCTTATGACCATGGTCATTGTATTTGGCCTAGCCTTTTAGTCCCCAAGTAAGATAGCCTCGGCGTCTATATCGGGGGTATGCTTTTCAGGTGTCTTACAAGATCGAATATATATCATTCACTTTGATATCAAGATTATGCCCTTTTAAGGTCATAAAAAAATTGTACATGCCTTGCTTGAGGTTTTACAAGTTTGTACATCCCTTGCTTGGGGTCTTACAGGTTTGAACATACCTTACTTGAGGTCTTATAGGTTTGTACATGCCTTGCTTGAGGTCTTACATGTTTGTACATGCCTTCCTTAAGGTCTTATAGGTTTGATATAGTCTTATTGAGGGCTTATGAGCTCGAAGTTACCAGCCCTGAGGTCTTATGGCTTCGAGTTTTTGATGGCTCGATGGGGTGCCTATCGATGCTAGTCCCCGGGACATCGACTGTTTTTGGCTTTGGAGACGTTCTACAACGACCCGGCCGGTCGTTCCGTCAGATTTACGCCATTTCCCCTATTTCTGCATTTTTTATGTATTGTTATCTTATTTTTGATGTGTTGGATCAGTTGGTTTGGGTCCGAAGTAATTATGGTGAGAGTTTAGGCACTAAGCCTTTTAAAGTAGCTTAATACTTGAGAAAGTCAACTGAGAGTTGACTTATTGATAAACGAACTCGGAATGCGGATTTTGTTGCTCGAACAGCTCCGTTAGGTGATTTGGGACTTGGGAGTGTGTTCGGAATATTTTTGTGATGTCCGACGTAGAATTAGGCTTGAATTGGCGAAAGTTAGTTTTTGGCGATTTTTGGCCGGCAGTGGAAAATAGGCTATCACGGTCGGAATGGAATTCCGGAATTTGGAAAAGTTTTGTAATGTCATTTTGAATACGTCTGCATAATTTCAGTTTAATCGGGGGTGTTTTTGTTGGTTTTGACGTAGTTGGCAAAATTTGGAAGTTTCAATGTTCTTAGGCTTGAATTTGATGTAACTTTTGTGTTCTCGTGTTTCTTTTGGTATTTCGAAGCCTCGACTATGTTTTAAGATGTTATGGGATATGTTGGTATGTTTGGTTGAGGTCCCGAGGGCCTCGAGTGTGTTTCGGGTGATTAACGGACCACCTTTTGGCTTCAATTATGGGAAGATTGCTGCTGGTGTAAGGTTCTGGTTCCCTTCTACGAGATCGCGTGAGGATGTTTGCGATCGTGTAGGGTTAACTGGTGAGGCAGGATTTTTGTTAATCGCGATCCCGTGGAATGGTTTGCGATCGCGTGAGTATTAGTGTTTGGTCAGTGCGATCGCGTGGTCTTGTTTGAGATCGCATAGAGTTAAATGGGTGCGTGGCTGAGTTGAGCTTTGTTCTTCGTGATCGCGTGGAATGGTTTGCTATCGCGTGGATTTAAGTCTTGATGAATCGCGTGAGGCTGTCTGCGATCGCGTAAGGTAAATTTATGGGGCAGCAAGTTTGTTCTTCACGATCGCAAGCCAAAGTTTGCGATCACAGTGAAGGAATTATTTTAGCTGGGCAGAATGTTTAAAAGGCCGAAAATGCGAATTTGGTTGTTATTTTCTCCATTGTTGCATGCGGACTTGAGAGATTTTGAAAGAGAATTGAAGGGGAATCAAGGGAAATCATCTGGAGGTAAGTATTTCATCTTCTTAAAACGTTTCTATGTCAATTCTTCAGTGATTAAACCACAAAAAGTTTGGAAATTTAGCCAAAGTTGGGGAAGAAGGTGCATGGAAGATTATGCCCTTTTAAGGTCATACAAAATTGTACATGCCTTTCTTGAGGTCTTACGGGTTTGTACATGCCGTGCTTGGGGTCTTACAGGTTTGAACATACCTTTCTTGAGGTCTTATAGGTTTATACATGCCTTGGTTGAGGTCTTACATGTTTGTACATGCCGTCCTTGAGGTCTTATAGGTTTGATATAGTCTTATTGAGGGCTTATAAGCTCGAAGTTACCAGCCCTGAGGTCTTATGGCTTCTAGTTTTTGATGGCTCGATGGGGTGACTATCTATGCTAGTCCCCGGGACATCGAATGTTTTTTGCTTTGGAGCCGTTCTATAACGACCCGTCCAGTCGTTCCGTCAGATTTACACCATTACCCCTATTTCTGCATTTGTTATGTATCGCTATCTTGTTTTTGATGTGTTGGATCAGTTGGTTTGGGTCCGAAGTAATTATGGTGAGAGTTTAGGCATTTAGCCTTTTAAAGTCGCTTAATACTTGAGAAATTCAACTGAGAGTTCACTTATTGGTAAACAAACTCGGAATGCGGATTTTATTGCTCGAACAACTCCGTTAGGTGATTTGGGACTTGGAAGTGTGTTCGGAATATTTTTGTGGTGTCCGACGTAGAATTAGGCTTGAATTGGCGAAAGTTACTTTTTGGCGATTTTCGGTCGGCAGTGGAAAATAGGCTATCGCGGTCGAAATGGATTTCCAGAAGTTGGAACAGTTTTGTAATGTCATTTTGAATATGTCTGCAAAATTTCAGGTTAATCGGGGGTGTTTTTGTTGGTTTTGACGTAGTTGGCGAAATTTGGAAGTTTCAAAGTTCTTAGGCTTGAATTTGATGTAACTTTTGTGTTCTCGTGTTTCATTTGGTGTTTTGAAGCCTCGACTATGTTTTAATGATGTTATGGGATATGTTGGTATGTTTGGTTGAGGTCCCGAGGGCCTCGAGTGTGTTTCGGGTGGTTAACGGGCCAACTTTTTGCTTGAATTCTGGGCAGATTGCTGCTGGTGTAAGGTTCTAGTTTCCTTCTACGAGATCGCGTGAGGATGTTTGCGATCGCGTAGGGTTAACTGGTGAGGCAGGATTTTTGTTAATCGCGATCGCGTGGAATGGTTTGCGATCTCATGAGTATTAGTGTTTGGTCAGTGCGATCACGCGGTCTTGTTTGCGATCACGTAGAGTTAAAGGGGCGCGTGGGTGAGTTGAGCTTTGTTTTTCGCGATCGCGTGGAATGGTTTGCTTTCGCGTGGATTTAAGTCTTGATGAATAGCGTGAGGCTGTCTGTGATCGCGTAAGGTAAATTGATGGGGCAGCAAGTTTGTTCTTCGCGATCGCATGCCAAAGTTTGCGATCGCAACGAAGGAATTATTTTAGCTGGGCAGAATGTTTAAAAGGTCGAAAGTGCCAATTTGGTTGTTATTTTCTCCATTGTTGCATGCGGACTTGAGAGATTTGGAAAGAGAATTGAAGGGGAATCAAGGGAAATCATCTGGAGGCATGTATTTCATGGAAGATTTATTTTTCTACACGTTTCTATGTCAATTCTTCAGTGATTAAACCACAAAAAGTTTGGAAATTTAGCCAAAGTTGGAGAAGAAGGGTGCATGGAAGATTTATTTTTCTTTTGATGATTTGAGTGGGCAATTGTGGTCCGATTTTAGTGTTCATTGTATTCATAGAATCATGGGAGGACGAGGATTCTAAGGATGTAAAAATTATTGAATTCCAAGATGTGGGACCGGGGCTCGGGTTTGGCCGAATTTCGACATTTTTTATTAAAGTGATAATTTTTGATTGGGTTGTGTTCCTTAAGTATATATTAATGATGTTGAACTGGTTTTGTCTAGATTCAGAGCAATCGGGAGCCAATATGAGGGGTAAAGGCATAGCGGACTACTGTCGCGGCCCGGTAGAGGTAAGTAATGGTCTTAAATCTTGTCCTGAGGGTATGCAACCCCAGACTACATATTTTCTCACTGAATTTGGAATGGCGGACATGTCAGATGACGAATATGTGGCGCGTACTCAGTTTTGGATTGGACTAGGTCCTCTCTGTGGCAACTAATGAGTTGCATATTTACTCAAAATCTTATGTTAAATTATGTTCTAAAGATTTTTGAAATATTTGGGCTATAAGCAGTGTTTGGGGCCTCGTGTCGATCTGTTTAGGCCCCTTTGGGGGTGTTTTACTGCTGTTTTCCTCACTACATGTTGATGATTTTACTCAGCATCATCGTGCATAATGTTTCAATTGAAACTCAACCTGATTTACACTACATGAGCCTCAAAATGATGTTTTCGGGTCGAGTACCCCGTTCTATTACTTCACTCGAGGGGCTTTTCGAGTGGTTCCACGTAGTGTGGCCTAGGGCCAAGAGTGATGGTGAGGCTCGAAGTGATATTAGCTCTTGGGCTGAAGGAGCCCATCCGGATTCTGTACACACCCCTAGTGAGCGCACCGAGTGCGAGTGATCGAGTAATTGGGACGCATGAGTGGTTAAAGTTGTTAAAAATGTGCATTGTTTTAAGGACTTTTGTGAAGTTGATTTCTAAGGCATCACGATTTCGTATATCTATGTATACTATTGGAAAGTAAGGTTGTGTATATTGTGACTTGATGACATTGATCTTTATGTGATTCCTTGCTACATAGACTTGATTTATTTCCAATACTACTGAGTTGGCATACTCACATTACTCCCTGCACCTTTGTGTGCAGATTCAGGAGCAGATATCGAGTGTTAGATTTTATATATATATATATCGCATCAGAGCCGAATCGTGGGGATATAGAGGTAGCTGCTCAGTGTTCACAACATCTCTACTTTCCCTTCCTGTTGTATTTAGCTTTGATTCGGAGTTTCGTATCATAATACTTTATTTTGGCTTACTTCACTAGATGCTCATGACATGTTGCCTCCGGGTTTTGGGGATGGCAGTACTGTATATAAAAATTTCCTATTATATTAAGAACTTTCTGTATTTTGTTATGAATTGCTTGAAACTTAAATGTGATTTTCAAAAGGAAATGTGAACACGCGGTAGTCGGCTATCCTAGTTCCACAATAGGCACCAGCATGGCAGGTAAGGATTTGGGGTTGTGACACGTTCCTTGTGAAATATCAAAATTTTGATGTCGCGTCATTCAAGTGGATGTTGTCTCATGGAGGTCTTACATTATTGATATTGCCTCATAGAGGGCTTACATTGGTGCCTCGTGGAGGGCTTACATTGGTGCCTCATGGACGGCTTAGGAGGTCTTACAAACTTGACGTTGCCTCGTTGAGGTCTTACAAGTTTGAGCATGCCTCGTTGAGGTCTTACATATACGATATTGCCTCATTGAGTTCTTACGGCTTCATGTAGTCTATGTTGCCTCATTGAGGGCTTACATTGTTGATATTGCCTCATGTACCGTCCACATTAACTGGGAGGATGATTTCCACTTTCGTTGTCTCACTCGCAATGTTGAATCCGTTGAGGACTCGAGAGGCTGGTATGATCTGGTCGAGCAACCCGAATTTCTCAACCATCATAGTAAGGTTGATACAAGGTCTCGATGTCCTCTTCGCTAAATGAAAGGGCATCTTCAGGTATGTAGCTCCGAGTTCGCTTTTCCCTGGTGATAGCCACTTTTGTTCACTTGAAAATGGGTCGATGAGGGACGTCAACTCCTCCAATAATCATGTGGATGACGTGTTGTGGTTCTTCTGTTTCATTTTTCCTATTCGCCTCTCTTTCTCGAAATTTGATTTTATCTCGGTCGCTGAGGAACTCTCGAAGGTGCCCTTTTTCTAATCAGTCGGGCTACCTCTTCTTGAAGTTTTTTGCAGTCCTCGTTCCTATGACCGTGGGTGCCGTGATATTCGCATATCACGTTAGGGTTCCTTTGCAAAGGATCTGATAGGATGGGTCTTGGCCATTTGATATCTTTTATTTTACCTATGGCCGATACGATATCTGAAACATCAATGTTGAAGTTGTACTAAGATATTCGGGGTGCCTCTACCGGCCATATGTGCCCCTTCAGGGTTTCGCGGTGGTACACCGGCACCTGAAGCAGCTGCACAGTTCTCTCCATGATCTCAAGACCGTTGTTTTCATGTGCATTCACTGAGTTAGACATTTTCTGATCTGAAATCGAAGACACTTGGACAATAAAACGTGTAAAGAATAACTTATGTTTTTATAAAACCAACACTAAAACAATCACTAGTATTTTTAGCCCCACGCTGGGCGCCAAACTAGGTACCGTGAAAAAGGTAATTATAATTATATCTGATTTTGTGGTTCTAAAACTATGTGAATTATTTTAAAGTAGTTGTTTAGGCAATATATACTAAGTGAGAGTTAAGAAAAAGGAGATAAGAACAAAGGATAATGGAATTATGCAAACCGAGCAGTTACGAGACGGGGTCTCGAGCTGGCCAAAATAAGGCCTCGAGGTCGAGCTCGAGTTCTTGACAGAGGGCGGCCGATGAAGATATAACAGTATTGAGGGCCTCAAAGATGGCCTCTTTGTGATCAACAATGAGCAATAAATGAATAACAATCAATGAACACAATGAATAGAAAGCAATAAATCAATGGAACAATTGTAGAGAATATTTGAGTTAGAGAGCAGAGAATGTTCTCGTTCACGTATTTAATATCATGTGTAAAAAATGGCAAGGGTCCCCTTTATGTATGAGTGGGAATCCCAACATAGTATATGTGTAATTATTACAAAGAGATACAGCTGGTACAACTATTTAATGGTCTGGTACGGACTTGCACTATTCTTGCAGGCGTAGTAAGCTCTAGCCACGTGCCTTTGAGAATTTCCCGCTTTTCCATGATGGTCACCGATTTACACTACCCCGAGGTAGAGCGTGGGAAATCCTCGATATGCTCCCTCGTTGTCAAACCTCGAACTGTGCTTCGAGCCCTTTGAAGCTAGGCTATGGAATGCCATAATGATTATAAAATTGGGCTCTTCGATTTTAGTCGTATACAATTAATAAACACTAGGTGTGCATTATATTTTTAAGACCCTTTTTGTGAAAGATTACATGATGGAAAATACAATTATTTACCATTTCTATAGCTTACGTCCCGCCAACCATCTTTGATCAGACATCGATGCAAGATAAACATCTCCCTTGCCCAATGATGGTCTTTCTAACTACCCATTTTAGTAGTATTTCGAAATTAAGAGCTAGGGCATAGATTCTTACTTTTAAGGTGAACACTTAGTGAATTTCCCTGGTAATCATACATGGTTTGAGAAAGAACTAATGGGTAATAGGTTGAACATTACATCCCTAATCTAATCACTCTCTCTCACTCCAAAAGTATCAGATTATACAAGTAAGATGATCCAAAGTGCTTATATAACGAGACTGGGTCGGGTTAACGAGATCGGGTCGCATAATGCTCCAAAAAACCACCATCGGAAAGATCTCAAGGCTGGATATGCGATCAAATTGCTCTGTGGTCGCATAATGGGCCGCGAAAATGACATAAAAAATGGCCCAAATGGATGCCTCACTTTGCGGCCATTATGCGGCCGACAGAGTGATTATGCGGCCGCATTGTGGGTAGCATATCTTCCTTATTTTGCCAACATTTTTCTTTAACTCCTCGGTGTACTGTTTAACCCAAAAAAAATCTCATTAATCTTTAACACATATGCCTAACTCGGCACCACGAGATCCCAGGTTTTAGGTAAAATTTTCCAGCGCCTTACAATGAGGATATGACTTCATGGATTAGGCTCTTTTATTGTTTCAAGGCCCGTCTTCTATTGTCTTCCCTACACTTTACAATAAACCTTGTCATCATGTTATACATTTATTTACCATTATCACTCATATATCTAATGTTACTCACAATGCTTCATTTAATCTCTTCTTATTCTCCTGCTAATATTTCTGTATATCACCTTATTCTTAAACATTCAACAAAGCATTCTTCCTAGAGGCGAGATTAATACTCAGGTAAATATTTAGCCCTTCTAAGATTCCACTACACATCTTTTGAAATTTCTAAACATTCTAGTATTCATACCTGATTGTACTATTCTAAAGTGTATTATATGGGTGTCGCACGAGGAGATGTGTTACCATATTTGTTTTATAATCCGGAAATGTCAGCTAACGTAAACAATCCATCCACCATTTTTGGTTACTCTAACCGTAGATAGATCATTATATCCAGTCCTTCTCTTAAACTATATTTGTTAGCTGCCATAGGGTATAACTGAGATGGGTGTGCCCAATTGTACATACCTCAATTACTGTTGAAGGTAACTGAAAATGCTTATATTTATTTGCCTTAATTGTAAATACTAATAATCTTCATTAATTGGGTACCTCATACCCTTCTTCACATTGCTTCTTTTACTTATTGAAACTTGTATCTACCTTACAAATCTCTCGTTGTTTTTTACTATATGGGTGGATAGATATTCATTACTTAGGGCTCCTTTTCAAGAATCTTACACGTATTAGTACACACATGATCTGCTAAAAATCATACACTGACTCATCATAAGCAGGATGCAAAATTGAGTTCCTCCGACTCAACTCTTCCACAACTACAACTCTTACCAACTTTTTTTTCTGGATATAGCTATCATTTTTTACGAATAAAATAGAATTCAGGAGTTTGAATACTTACAACTGAGTTCTACCACACGATCTAGAGTAAAAAGAAAGAGTGACAGTCCTAAATGCCATGTTTCCTCATGCTTATGAGTGTGGTGCACAACACACCCATAAACAAGACTCTACTAGACACGACTTGTAGACTCTCTAGGACAAAACTGATCTGTTACCAATTTTATCACGACCTAAACCGCATGTCGCGACGGATCCCGGTTCCTTACTTAATCGAGTACCAACATAAAATATATTTCTTATCATAAAATCATAGGAAAATGGGCATGAAGGGCCGTCATGTGATAACCAGAATAAAACATGTACTTATTTTGAGACCAGAGCCTATTTATTGTTGCTTAGTATGGTAGACTTTGATATTATTTTGGGCCTGTACTTGTTGTCGCCCTATTACGCTATTTTTGATTGTCACGCCAATATTGTGAAGTTGGCTATGCAAGGATTACCATGGTTACTTTTGAATCAGGAATTTTTCTTATCTCATTTTACCAACCAAGTCTGCCGATTTTGTGCGATAAGAAAAGGATATTCATTTAGTTTTGGATTTTAAACAACTCATTTAACAACGTGTCGTTCATACGTTCTATTCCCTCGCAAAAACATGTATAATAAGTAAATAGCAGTTGAAAAGTTAAAAAGAATGATATGATTAACATATAGGGAAAATGATTAAATACTAACAAAGTGCTAGCAATTTAGTCTACAATGGAAAAGAAAAGAAATTGTTCTTCTACCAACAAGTATACAATATTATGCAGATAACACAATTTACTTCTCTTTGTATTATCTAGATATTCTCTTTTAGGTTATATATTTAAGTGCATAATAGAAAATGTATAATTACTTATACGTTACAAAACAGCTCTTCAAGAGCCTTGACTCCGAGGGTTGATGTTGCTATAAAAACCTTTATTTCACTTTAATCTTCTATAAGTTCTCGATCATTCGATAAAAAAATTCACATAAAAAATTGCGATTCAACAAACATTTGCTCTTATATTCATATATAGCATGTTATATGCATGTATCCATGATCACAAAAGAATGTTGCAGAGAATTAAATGAGTTGAATCACTAATTAATAAGTGGTATGGAAATATATCCCATAGGGTTAAAGTATTGAATTATCTAACGAAAATAGCAATAAACTACTCTTTTCCACTTTCTGGTGTTATAGAGTTGATGAATGAGGTTATACGGTCTCATTAGCTGTTAACAAATTTCTCTACCCACGTGAAAATATTCCTAATTTGTATCTCTTTATACTTGTTTTATTTTATATTTGTCATTGATTTTATGAAAGAATTTGAAGCTACATCATTTATATTTTATAATTGTATAAATTTTTCTTAATATCCTAAACGTTCTAGACTATGGCTTAATGATAGTGCTAATATTATGTATATCATATATTTAAGCTTCGATTGATATTAGATCTTTTTCTTCTCATTTCTTCTTTCTTCATAAATCTTATTTAGAACAAAATCATATTCATGTGATATTACTCGAAAAGAAAATACTTTTAAATAATATTTTTCAGGATTGAGAATGGTAATTCCAATCTAAAATAAGATCAAATTCCTCTATGACCCAAACTTTGTCTTGACTTTTATATTACCATGTGCATTCGGGCAAAGACACACACGATTGCAACACACGTCCTATGTAACAATACAATCTATTGTAAGTACAACGCCGGTAACATTTGAATATGTGCTTTCTCCGATGGCTTTGGCTTTCATGATCTCAACTCCTATCAACTCCGACCACTCATATTGAGTTTAATCCCCGTGCAGTTTGCCCTGATTGCCAACATAGGTGCATGCTGCACAAGGAGGGTATGGAGTTTTTGATTGAATTATAAACATGAAGTGAGAAGAAAATAGAAAGCCAAGAAGAAAAGAGACTATATTTCTCTCCATGTTTAGGTTGTTTGTGATGTTATGATAATGGAAGACATTCACCTTTTATAGGTCCATGAAACAACGGTGAGCGAATTTTAACAATTACATTTGGATTAAATATAATATAATCAATTTTTTGCAATATACTATTAAAATACATTCAGACATATTATAATATATTTATGTTTATTCTAGAATAGGATCTACATTAAAGGTAGAACATTTATTTTTTCGTTAGTTTAAGAATAATAATATTAGATTTAACAATTTGAGACTTAACATAAAACTCCAAGTTAAATTCATTTCTACCTCTTATCATTATCAATATGATACTAAATACTTACAAGATACCTCCAACATACATACCTCTACCACGTTGACCACGATTGTCACTACCCAAAATACATATGTACAATACCCATGTTAGGTCTATGGAGCCTCTACGAGTGATAGGATTTCATACAATACTTGTCGGAAACAAGGCTCCGGCTATACCTTACAATACAAAATAGACCCAAAAGAAGGTTACATGAACCACACATGGCCCAGGGAGGAAGTGGAGCTCACCAATTCAACTGCGGACTGGAGAAGAGCACTACTGTCGGTGGACTGAATTACCTGTTTTAGAACCACCTACATTCATATAAGAGAATTTAGCGCCTCTGGCAAAAGGGACGTTAGTATTGTGGAATAGTACTAGTATGTATAAACAAACTTTACTCTAAGTAAGATCAGTAATGCAGAGATAAGAGACAATAATAGAATCAACAAACATTTCTCAAAAACAGAAACAATCAAAATCACAAGTTCCACACGTTTCCGATTTTTTCCTTTCCAACAACACCATATTCTAGAATTTTATAGATTCTTCATTTCAACTTGATCACATTCCATCCTTATTACCTCGGCAACCGTTATTACCTCACCCACCCTTATTTCTTCGTGTTTCAGCGCGCAACCCGATCCCACAAGACAATCACAGTTCATGTGAACATTTTCAATTTAGAATTCAATCAAGAGAATTTCATCAGAAGGACACAATCTCAGTACAACCAATCACCCATACGATTTCAAGTCACAACAGATCTTGCCCAGGACAAAGAGTCAAATAAGACATTTCCACAATTAGTGTAGTAGGACTGAATCAACCACAATTCCTGTTTATCATATCATTTCACAGCTCTTAGCACTTAGTCATATTAACATACTTCGGTTTGTTACCAATCTTTCATACCGGCATATTAGGGTACTTAACCAACCTTACACATGGCAAAATATTCACAAGTAAATCACCTATGCACAATTCCGAAAAGCAAAATACATGAATCTTAGCTACACAGTCAGAGAGTAGGGCATCATGCCTCAATATATTTAGAACACCCAATTTGCACATACTCAGACAATTAACATGTAGCGACTGTTCCGGCACCAACAAGGTGACTCTACGAAGATTAAAATTAGCCAACATACCTTGGGTCGAAATTCCTTTTTAAATTTTACTCGCAAATCACCGCACTGACTAGTACCGTCAATCTAGTCACAAATAAGCATATTCAACTCAGAATATGAAATCACGCATACAATTCAAACTCTTTTAAGCATTTTATCGAATGCTAGGTGACCTCATTAAATTACCACCGCTTCATTGTGAATCTTACCCCAACCCTCTTCCCTTATTGCTAGATTAGGAAGCTTTTCTCACATGCATACATGAGTTCGACCTTAATTTTCAAGAACCATCATGTGTTTTATTCTTAATTAGAATCTGAGAACTTGGGGAAAATGGGGTGAGGACTTACCTCTTTGAGTGAAGAAGATAACAGTAACTCGATAGATTACGGGCTTGAGCGACATTGAAGAATCAATTTTGAGGAAGTAGAACTTTCCCTCTCAAGAACCCTCTCTCCCTTCTCTCTATTTTTTCTCAAAACTCAGTTAGAAATGAAGGGGAGGGGTGTTTTAATTAACAGGGGGTGAGGTTTTAAAATTAGAAAAATAGGAGCCTGACACCGGAATGCGATCAGGAATGCAATTCCATTCATGACATGCGGTCCGCATAATCGACCGCATAATGGCCCTCAATATGGGCCAACATTTAAAACACACTGTGCTGGTATGCGACCACTATGCGGTCCGCATGCACGTTATGATATCGCATAGTGTGTTGCATAACTTCCCTCACCAAAATCAGTGGGCAAGAATGCGACAACCATGCGGTCCGTAGGACCAACACGCGATCGCATTTTGTACCGCATAATTGTCCAGTGATTCTGCCCATGTATGCGACCATTAAGTGGTCTGCATACACGTTATGCAATCATATAGTGCGTCACATGATGCCCAAATTTCTGGAAAATTCATCTTTCAAATTGCGGGGTACTTTTTACTGAAAATACATCCATTTTAAGAATTTCTACAGTTATAACAACTTGGTGAGTTATTCGGGTATTATTTTAAACAATAAATTTTACGGGTCATTACATCCTCCCCCTCTTAAAATCATTCGTCCTCAAATGAGGATCGGACAGTCATTTGGTTTTGAAAACAGAATATGCCAACCCCCAATTTTCTCTAACTCCGATATTTTTTTGAAATTTCGCCAGAGTTTCCTCTGTAATTAGGCCTTCTACCTGTCAGAGGACCCCCGAAATACATGTTTCTTAACAAATTTCACACATGACTAGTCACTTCATGGCCTAGCACATAATTTGGTCACCTCGACAAGTCCCATATAATTCTATTCCTTCAACATGTCATACACATTTCAATTAATCATTACCAATCTACCCTTTCATTAATCATTTAACCATCACATGAGTTTCACATAATTTCATTTACTCCACAGGGTTGCACATTACTCAATTGGTCACAACATACAGAATTATGGCACAACTTGAGAACTTACAATAGTAGAGCAATTGGGGGAAAATGGGGTGCTTTTGCACAAAACTGAACATAAAATATATTTTGCTTACAGATGACATTTCTCATGATCACGACTAGACTTATTCAAACATATGGGGATATTTTTCTTTCATTTCATTTTCCGCTTCCCACGTGGCTTCCTCAACGTGCTGACTTCGCCACAACACTTTAACTAAAGCAATTTCTTTGTTTCTCAATATACGGACTTGTCTATCAAGAATAGAAACCAGAAACTCTTCATAAGATAATTCTTCATTAAACTCAATATTCTCAACCGGCGTGATAGCTCATGGATCTCCAACCACTTTCGTCAACATAGACACATGGAACACCGGGTGCACTAATGACAATTCAAGGGATAATTCCAACCTATAAGCCACTTGTCATATCCTTTCAGCAATCTGATATAGCCCGACGTACCTTGGGATCAATTTCCCTTTCTTCCCAAACTACATCACTCCATTCATGGTAGTTACCTTCAAGAATACCCAATCTTCTACTTGGAATTCCAATTCTCTTCGACAAACGTCCGCATAGGATTTTTGATGACTCTTAGCAGTTTTCATCCTCTCCTGAATGACACTGACTTTTTCCAAAGCATGGTGCACATAATCTGGCCCTAAAAATTATTCTTCACCAACCTTGAACCACCCAATCGGAGATCTACACCTTCTTCCGTACAATGCCTCAAATGGGGCCATCTGAATACTAGCGCGTGAAAGCTATTATTTTAAGAATATTCCATAAGCGGTAAATGATCATACCAACTACCGTTGAAGTCCAAAACACAAGCCCGTAAAATATCTTCAAGCATCTGAATAGTCTGCTCTGCCTGACCATCAGTTTGCAGATGGAAAGCCATGCAAAGATTTACCTGAGATTTACCTTAGTACCCAAACCTTGCTGAAATTTCCTCCAAAAATTAGCCGTGAACTAGGCTCATCGATATGAGATAATAGAAACTGGAGTACCATGAAGCCTGACTATTTCCTTGATATACAACCGAGCGTAATGTTCAGCAGTATCGGTGGAATTGGCTGGCAAGAAGTGAGCTGATTTCGTAAGTCGATCCACTATCACCCAAATCGAGTCGAACTTGCACTGAGTGCGAGGTAACCCTACCACTTAATCCATGTTGATCATTTCCCATGTCCACATTGGAATTTCCATAAGCCGAGTTAACCCACCGGGCCTCTGATGCTCGGCCTTCACGTGCTGACAATTCGGACATTTAGATACAAAGTCTGCCACACCTCTCTTCATACCGCTCCACCAATAAACTTCCCGGAGATCATGATACATTTTTGTAGAACCTGGGTGCACGGAATACCTGGAATTGTGTGTCTCCGCCGTTACCCTCTCCCGAATATTATCTATATCTGGAACACATAGCGTTCCCTGGCACCGTAAAACACCATCATCGTTACCGAGTGAAAATGCCGAAATCTTGTTATTCTAAACTGCCTCCTTCAACTACGCCAATGCTGGATCTATACACTGCTCTTCTTTGACTTCCGCTACAAGTGAAGATTCTTCCCCTTTATGCACCATAATATTTCCCTCGTTTGAGGTCGAGAGACAGACGCCCAGACTGGCCAATTGATAAATCTCCCGAGCTAAAGGCCTCTAATCCACTTTCAAATGAGCCAAACTACCCATAGACTTCTGACTGAGAGCGTTTGCCACCACATTCGCCTTTCCTGGATGGTACAAAATGTGCATATCATAATCCGTAAGCAATTCTAACCATCGTCGCTGCCTTAAATTCAACTCCTTCTGCTCGAACAAATATTTGAGACTCTTATGGTCTGAGAACACGTCCACATGGATCCCATTCATATAATGCCACTAGATTTTAATGCAAACACAACAACCGCGAGTTCTAAATCATGCGTCGGATAATTCTCTCGTGATTCTTGAGTTTATTTGAGACATAGGCTACAACCTTCCGACGTTGCATCAACGCCCATCCCAAACGAACCCTTGAATCTATCTGGTCTTTCTGTTCCAGATCAGAGTGTTCCTATTCCTGCTGTGGCAGAGGGTGCTACAATCCTTCCCGCCGATATTCCTGATCCTTCTTCAGTTCGAGCTCCAGGTCCCGGTGCTTCTGATGGGGACCTAAGGGGGGCTATTCATATGTTGACCAAGTTAGTCGCCGCTCAAAGACAAAGATATCATGTTTCCCCTGCGTCCTTTAGCGGACAGGGTGATTCCGCCAGTTCTAGAGTCAATCAATTTCTGCGGTTGTCCCCTCCAGTGTTCTAAAGTATTGATCCAGAGGCCGATCCACATGACTTTCTTGATGAAACGTACAAGACGCTTCGGGTTATGAATGATGCAGAGAGGTAGGGGGTCGAGTTAGCATCTTACAGGTTGAAGGGAGCAGCGTATTCCTGGTTCAAGGTGTGGGAGGACTCCCGTGGGGAGGGAAGTCCTCCGGCAAGATGAGATGAGTTCGTCGATGGTTTCATGGATCACTTCTTGCCTACCGAGACCATGGAAGCCTGTGCTACAGAGATTGAGGTTCTCAAGAAGGGTAATATGAGTGTGGTGGAGTACCACATGGAGTTCGTGAGGTTGTCCAAGTACGCTCCTCAATTGGTATCGACTATATATGCCACAGTTCGACGGTTTGTTCAGAGCCTCAGTCCCCTTGTTGTAAATGAAGCTACTACATCTGCCTTTCACTCAGACATGAATTATGGTAAGATAGTGGGATTTTCCCAAGCCACAGAGGCTAGAAAATTTAAGCTAAGGTCGGAGAGGGAGAGTATCAGCAGGGCCTGGACAGCGGGCCACTCGGGGAGTTCAGCTGGAGGAGGGAGACCAGCTCAGAGGAGAGGACCATCAGGGCCATCCCAGTCTTATGCTCAGTCCTCGTACAGTGCACTGCCATCAGTGCACCATTATCAGTAGAGCAGTCGCTCGGGACCAAGATCATACAGTAGAAGAACCCATCAGCCCGGTCGTCCAGGAGGGATGTTCCAGCACCAGAGGAGGGCTCCATGCCCTAAGTGTGTGAGGTTACATACCGATCCTTGTTACAAGGATATCCCGATATGCTATGGGTGTGGGGTGATAGGTCATATTCGGCGGGGTTGCCGTGTTCCCAGTCAGAGCATGTGCAGTGATTTTGCTCGGCCGTCCGGTTCGTCAGTCGCCTCATCTTCAGTACGTCATCCAGCTCAAGCAGGGCGTGGTGCAATTAGAGGTGGAGCTCGTGATAGAGTTGGACCCAGCTGGTTCTATGCTTTGAGTAGTGGCCAGAGTGCGGAGGCTTCTCCAGATGTTGTTACAAGTATTATGCCTGTTCAAGCCCTTGATTGTTATGCCTTTATTGATCCGGGGTCCTCCTTTTCCTATGTTACCCCATTTATTTCTGCAGGTTTTGTGATAGAACCCGAACAACTTCATGAGTCATTCTCTGTGTCGACTCCGGTTGGTGATTCTATTACAGACGCACGAGTCTATAAGAATTGTGCTGTCACGGTGTGTTGTTGAGATACCACGGCCGATCATATCGAACTAGGGATGGTAGATTTCGATGTTATCATGGGGATGAATTGGCATTACTAGTGCTTTGCTAAACTCGACTGCCAAACCAGAATTATGCGGCTAGAGTTTCCTAATAAGTCAGTTATTGAGTGGAAAGGGAATGGTGTGGTGCCAAGGGGTAGGTTTATTTCCTACCTTAAGGCTTTGAAGATGATGAAAAGGGGTGTATTTATCATTTGGTACGGGTTGCGAACACCACTTTAGAAGTGTCTGCCCCCGAATCTGTCCCAGTCGTGAATGAGTTTCTTGAAGTATTTCCGGAAGAGTTTCCAGGGATTCCGCCAGATAGAGGGATCAATTTCTGGATTGATGTATTTCCAGATACGCAGCCAATATCTATTCCACCATACATAATGGCGCCATCAGAGCTGAGGGAGTTAACGGAGCATTTGAAAGACTTATTAGAGAAGGGGTTCATTTGACCGAGTGTGTCGCCGTAGGACGCTCTAGTTTTTTTCGTCAAGAAGAAGGATGGGTCCCTTAAGATGTGTATTGATTATCGGTAGCTCAACAAGGTCAGTATCAATAACAAGTATCCATTGCCTCGGATAGATGATTTTTTCGACCAATTGTAGGGTGCGAGGTTCTTCTCAAAAATTTATTTACGATCGGGGCATCACCAGTTGAAGATCTGGGAGCAGGTTATTCCTAAGACCGCCTTCAAAACTCGTTATGGACATTTTTAATTTTTGGTAATGTCCTCTGGACTGACCAATGCTCCAGCGACTTTCATGGATCTTATGCATCGGGTTTTCAAACCGTTTCTTGACTCCTTCAGGATTGTTTTTATTGATGACATCCTTGTGTACTCACGCAGTCGGGATGATCATGCTAATCACCTCAGGGCAGTTCTGCAGACTCTTCATCAACACCGATTGTATGCCAAGTTTTCAAAATGTGAATTTTGTTGGAGTCACTCACATTTTTGGGTCATGTTGTTTCCAGAGAAGGGATTAAGGTTGATCCCCAAAAGATCACAGCGGTGAAGGATTGTGCTAGACCAACAACCACGACAGAGAATCGCAGTTTGTTGGGTATAGCCAGGTATTATCAGAGGTTTGTGGAGGGGTTCTATACTCGTCTCCCCATTGACTAAATTGACACAGAAGGCAACTATTGAAACTTGCCTTCAGGAATTATGAGAGGTTTGTGGAGGGGTTCTATACTCCTCTCCCCATTGACTAAATTGACACAGAAGGCAACTATTGAAACTTGCCTGACGCTTGTGAAAAGAGCTTTCAGGAATTGAAATGAAGATTGACTTCGGCACCGGTGTTAACTTTACCAGAATGCACGGAGGGTTTTGTCATTTATTGTGATGCTTCGAGGGTTGGTTTGGGATGTGTGTTGATGAAACACGGAAAGGTTATACCCTATTCTTCCAGGAAACTCAAGTATCACGAGAAGAATTATCTGACGCATGACTTAGAACTCGCGGCTGTTGTGCTTGCATTAAAAATCTTGCGGCATTATTTGTATGGGGTCCATGTGGACGTGTTCTCCGACCACAAGAGTCTCTAATATTTGTTCAAGCAGAAGGAGTTTTGTTTAAGGTAGAAACGATGGTTAGAGTTCCTTAAGGATTATGATATGAACATTCTGTACCATCCAGGGAAAGAAAATGTAGTGCCCGACGCTCTTAGTTGAAAGTCTATGGGTAGTCTTGCTCATTTGAAGGAAGATCAGAGGTCGTTGTCTCGGGAGGTTTGTCAATTGGCTAGTATGGGGGTTTATCCCTCCACCTCAGACGAGGAGAAATTCATGGTGCATAATAGGGCAGAATCATCACTGGTAGCGGAAGTCAAGGAGAAGCAGTTTATTGATCCATCATTGGCACAGTTGAAGGAGGCAGTTTTGAATGGCAAGATTTCAGCATTTTCACTCGAGAGCGATGATGGTGTTTTGTGGTGCCATGGAAGGCTATGTGCTCCTGATGTGGATAATCTTCGGGAGAGGATGATGGCGGAAGCTCACAATTCCAGGTAATCCGTGCACCCAGGTTCTACGAAAATGTATCAAGATCTCCGGGAAGTTTATTGGTGGAGCGGTATGAAAAGAGGTGTGGTAGACTTTGTATCTAAATGTCTGAATTGTCAGCAGGTGAAGGCCGAGCATCAGAGGCCTGGTGGGTTAACACGGCTTGTGGAAATTCCAATGTGGAAATGGGTAATGATCAATATGGATTTGGTGGTAGGGTTACCTTGCACTCAGCAAGGTTTGTGTACTCACGTAAATCTCAGCACAGCTTTCCATCCGCAGACTGATGGTCAGGCAGAGTGGACTATTCAGATGCTTGAAGATATTTTACCGGCTTGTGTGTTGGACTTCAAGGGTAGTTGGGATGATCATTTACCGCTTATCAAATTTTCTTACAGTAACAACTTTCACGCTAGTATTCAGATGGCCCCATTGGAGGCATTGTACGAAAGGAGGTGTAGATCTCCGATTGGGTGGTTCGAGGTTGGCGAAACAGAATTGTTAGGGCCAGATCTTGTTACCAGGCTTTGGAAAAATTCAGAGTCATTTGGGAGAGTATGAAAACCGCTCAGAGCCGCCAAAAATCCTATGCGGATGTTCGTCGAAGATAATTGGAATTCCAAGTTGATGATTGGGTATTCTTGAATGTATCTCCCATGAAGGGAGTGATGCGGTTTATGAAGGAAGGGAAATTGAGCCCAAGGTATGTCGGGCCATATCGAATTGCTCAAAGGATAGGACGAGTGGCTTATAGGTTGGAATTACCCCATGAATTTTCACTAGTGCACCTAATGTTCCACGTGTTCATGTTGAAGAAAGTAGTTGGAGATCCATCAGCCATCGTGCCAGTTGAAACTATTGAGGTTAATGAAGAATTATCGTATGAAGAGGTTACAGTTGCTATTCTTGATAGACAAGTCTGTAGATTGAGGAACAAAGAAATTGCTTCGGTTAAAGTATTGTGGCGAAGTCAACACATTGAGGAAGCCACGTGGGAACTGGAAAATGAGATGAAAGAAAGATATCCCCATATGTTTGAATATGTCTAGTAGTGTTATCAGAACTGTCATCTATAAGAAAATTATATTTTATATTCGGTTTTGTGCAAAAGCACCCCATCTTCCCCTAATTGCCTTATTGTTGTAATTTCCCAATGTGTGCTAAAACGGAATCTGCTATTCTATTTGAGTACTGTGCAACCCTTGAGGTAAGTGAAAGTGTTGTGGAACGTATGTGTTAGGCAAGTCATTAATGGTAGAGTAGATTGGTAATGATTAATTGAGACAAATATAGTGTATTGAGGTGATTGGGTTGTATGGGACTCATTAAAACGAACAAGTTATGTGCAAAGGTGTGAATCATGTGCAAATTTGTGGTATAAGAAGAAAGAACTATGTGTAGTTGACAAAATGATTGAATATTTGCAAATTGTTGAGGTAGCAAGGCTATGTGTGAGTTATTGGGTTATTAAAATTGTTTAACGGTGCTTGGAAATGTGTTTCGGGGGCTCTCTGACAGTTAGATAGGCCTAATTACAAAGGGAACTCTGGCAAACTTTTTCTGAAACATTGAAGTTAGTGAAAATCTGGAATTTTGCATATCATTCTTTCAAAACTAAATGATTTCCAAAACCCTCATTTCTTGTTTAAAAATAATGCCCGAATGAATCCCCGAGTTGTTTTTATTGTGGAAATTTTTGAAATAGACCTAAATTAAGTAAAAATTACCCCGAGACTTAATGAGTAAAACTTTCCAGAAATTAGGTGTTATGCGACGCACTATGCGATTGCATAACGTGTATGCGGACCGTATAATGGTCGCATACATGGGCAGATCACTACCCCATTTGAAATCAATTGTGCGATCAAATATGCGACCGCATAACGTGTATGCGGGCCGCACCATGGTCGCATACCTAGGCAGTGTGTTTTAGATTTTTGCCCATCTTGAGGGCCATTATGCGGTCGAATATGCGGACCGCATATCAGGAATGCGATCGCATTCCTGACTGCATTCTTGAGTCGGGCCCTGTTTTTCCCAATTTTTTAAACCCGACCCCAGCTCGTTAAAATAATCCTCCCCTTAATTTTTAACCTTTTTTAAGATATTAGGGAGAGGAAAAGGTGGGTTCTGAAGAGAGGAAAGGGTGGATTCTAGAGAGAGAAAGTCCCAACTCCATCAAGTTGGTCTTCCGTCATTGCTCAAGCTTGGAACTAATCAAGTAGAACAAAAATTTCTCCACTCTAAGAGGTAAGCTTCTACCTCATTAACCCTAATTTCCAGATTTTATTTAAAATAAAACATGGGTAGGATAGTTCATAAAGATGGGGTTAAGAATCTTGCATAAGTGTACCCAATTTATCATAATCTAGTATAGGAAAATAGGTTGGAGTAACCTTTCACTAAAAAGGGGTTATTTAATCTAAAGGAACACCTATTGTTTGATAGAAAACTCAAACGAGTTCAAGACATGTTCATGATTCATAATTCTATGTTTAAATGTGTCACATTTTGAATTAGATTGAATGTGCTAGAAGGTCCGGTGATTTGAGATAGAAATTAAGGAAAAATCCCGCTTAGAGGTATGTATGGCTAACTTTAACCTTTGTAGAATCCTCTTGTTAGGTCCGAGTATACGGTATATGTATCTTGTTTAGAAATGTTTGAATTGATTGTTCAAACGTGTTGAGATGCAAGATTCTATTCTCTGATTGTCCTAGTTGACCGTCATGCTACCGTGCTATATGAGGTTGTGAAAAGTGTTTTGATGTTCCTATTTCATTCTGTGCAAAGCTCATAAATGATAAAGGATATCGATATGGAAGGATATCTAATGAATGAAAGATTGATGATGTGCCCAAATGTGGGAATGTGTGAAATGGCTAAAAGTCGTGCGTGGGAAGTAATGAAAAAGGGTATTGTGAAATGATGTAAATGAGTTGAACGATTATGGCAACACCGTGTACCTGGATCACTACTTGATGAGAGTTATGGTGCCTTGGGCCAAAATAAATAAATTGTTGATATGAACTTGTATTCCTGGAAATGATGATTCTTGTGATGTAATTATTTGTGGTTGCTATTATGAAATGTGATTGTCAGGTGGGATCGGGTTGCGCGCCGCAACACGGAGCAATAAGCTTGATCAGGTGTGAGGTAATAACGGTGGCCGAGGTAATAAGGATGGAATGTGATCATTATCACTACTAAAATAAAAATCTATGAGCTCTTGAACATGATGATTTTGAAAAGGGAAAAGGAGAGATTGTGAACCTTGTTTTTTGGTTGTTTCTTTCCACGTGCATTGATTAATTGGTTCTATTACTGTCTCTTAATTGTGTACTGTTTGATTGTACTTGGGATAAAGTTTGCTTATACATACTAGTACTATTCCACAGTACTAACGTCCCTTTTGCTGTGGGCGCTATATTTTTTGTATGGATGTAGGTCGGACCATAGCAGGTAGATCAGCTCGCAGTTATTGGTACTTTCTCCTCATCCTCTTTCAGCTGTACCAGGGAGCCCCACTTTCTCTCGGGGCCATGTGTAGTTCATGTCATCTCCTTTTGATTATATTATGTATTGTAAGGTATAGCCGGGGCCTTGTTGCCGGCAAGTATTTTATAAACTCTTAGTACTCTTAGAGGCTCCGTAGACACTGTGTGGGTGTATATGTATATTTTGGGCAGTGGTTGTAGTTGCTCGTAATCGTGGTCCGTATTGTGAAGTGTTGTATCTATTATGTATGTTTTGGGAAACCTAGTATAATAATGTAAAATGAGGAAAAATCGGATTTATTGTGGAAATCACTCACTTATAAGCTTATCTCACTGTTTCACATAAATAATGGATGATATAAACACGGGGAAGCGCATTGGGTAAGAAAGGCAAATTAGGTTCGCTTGGCTGGGGTCACCCGGTTGAGTGCCGGTCGCGTCCTCGATTTTGGGGAGTGACAAATTTTAACATACACAGAAAATGATTAAATATTAACAAGGTGCTAGCAATTTAGTCTACAATGGAAAAGAAAAAAATTATTCTTGTACCAACAAGTATACAATATTACGTAGATAACACAATTTTAATTCTCTTTGTATTATCTAGATATACTCTTTTATGTTATATTCTTAAGCGCAACATGGAGAAGGTATAATTACTTACACGTTACAAAATAGCGCTTAAAGAGCTTTGACTCTCAGGGTTGATGTTTCTATAAAAACCTTGATTTCACTTTAATCTGCTATAAGTGCTCGATCCTTCGACAATGAAATTCACACAAAGAATTGCAATTCAACAAACATTTGCTCTTATATTCATATATAGCATGTTATATGCATGTATCCATGATAACAAAAGAATGTTGCAGAGAATTAAATGAGTTAAATCATCAATTAATAAGTCGTCTGGAAATATATCGCATAGGCTTAAAGTTTTGAATTATGTAACGAAAATAGCAATAAACTACTTTTCTCCTCCTTCTGGTGTTATATATTATCTAGAAATATATTGCTATTAAATCTTTTTCTTCTAATCTTCTTTATTCATAAATCTTATTTAGAACAAAATCATATCCATGTGATATTATTCGTAAAGAAAAGAGTTTTACATAACACTTTTCAGGAATGGGAATGGTAATTCCAATCTAAAATTAGCTCAAATTCCTCTATGACCCAACCTTTGACTTGACTTTTACATTACCATGTTCATCCGGGCAAAGCCACACACGATTGCAACACACGTCCTGTGTAACAATACAATCTACTGTAAGTACAACGCCAGTAACATTTGAATTTGTGCTTTGTACGATGGCTTTGGGTTTCGTGATCTCAACTCCTATCAACTCCGGCCACTCATATTGAGTTGACTCCCCGGGCAGTTTGCACTGATTTCCAACGCATGTGCATGGCTCACAAGGAGGATATGGCATTTTTTATTGAATTATAACCATGAAGTAAGAAAAAAAATAGAAATCCAACAAGAAAAGAGGCTATATTTCTCTCCATGGTTAGGTTGTTTATGATGTTATGATAATGGAGGAACTTCACCTTTTATAGGGCCATGAAACAATGGTGTCTGAATTTTAACAATTAGATTAGGAATAAATATAATATAATCAAAATTTTTTGCAATATACTATTAAAATACATTCAGATATATTATAATATATTTATGTTTATTCTAGAATAGGATCTACGTTAAAAGTAGAATATTTAATTGGTGTTAGTTTAGGAATAATAATATTACATTTACTTACCTTTAGTTTAGGATGTATAAAGAAAGTAGTATATTTTCCCTTTTTATGAATTTTGATTTTTTTTTAGTTTAGTATTAAAAATTGTAAATTGCTTGCTCTTTGGAAATAATTTTCTTTTATTTCCTTCAGTTACCTTTATTTAGTAATGGACTATTCTACTTTAGATTAACACAATAAATCATTTGCGGTAACCACAATTATGATGGATATGTCGCATGATGAAGGTGGGATGGGAGTGGCAAGCTTCCCATTTGCGAAGCCGGACTCGAAATTGCGAAGGGGAGCTTGAGCAGTGGAGACCACATTTGTAGTCACTTGATCGCATTTGCGATGAAGGCAGATATCACATTTGCGATGTGTTAGTTGCATTTGCGGCATTCCCTGGGCTACTCAGCCTCCGCACTTGCAAGCCAAGTGTCGCAAACCCATGGTAGCAAATGCAACTTCTACATTTGAGCGTATATATGAGATTTCAGGAGATAGTCTCATTTATCACATTTCTAGCCCTAAACTTGGTGGGAAGCGATTTTAGCAAATGCCTATTGAACTTAGGGCATGTCGTAAATGCGACCCAAACTTCTCATTTGAGAAGTCTTTCCCTTCCAGAAAATAAATCAATTGATCACAAATGCGGTCGTCCCTGCCCAGGAGCCCCAAATGCCAATGTGGTCCATAGTTTGTAATGTGAATGCTGTACCCCCCAGCCCACCTAAAAAACGTGATACCCACCTCGAAAATCTTAGATCTAAAAATACAAAAAAGGAACTTTCATTTATGATACCTAAAACATCTGCCCAGCACCAGTAACTATGAAACATGACCAAACAATCCAAAATAAGTAAGAAATTCGCTCCATCACGTGGGCTCACCACCAAATATCCATGTAACGACCCAACCGGTCGTTTTGTGTTATGGGACCCCTTTCCCATAAATGAAACTTTCCATGGCGGCATTTTTATGATTTATGACTTGGGGGGACTGGTGGTCCGGGTTATGGAGGTGTTTTGAGTGGATTAGGAACAATTGGTTCCGTAAGGTTGGCCTTTAAGGCCAAGTTTGACTTCGGTCAAAATTTTGGGTAAAGGACCTCGGAATCGAGTTTCGTCGGTTCTGGTAGCTTCATGTGATGATTTCGGACTTTGGCGTATGTTCAGATAGGGTTTCTAATGAACTGGGGGCCTTTCAGTGCCCAATATTGAAATAAGAAGTTCCTTAAGTTCATATTTTTGTTTGGGACGTGCTTTGGTGTTATTGAGGTCCGAATGGAATTCCAAAGCTAGGGATAGTTCTATTATGTTAATTAACACTTGCCTGGAAAATTTGAGGTCATTCCGAGTTGTATTGGTCGGTTCGACGCATTGTGAGCGAAGTCTAGAAAATTTAAAGTTACCAAGTTTGGTTCTTGGGGTTTGGGGGGTGTGATTTCGAGTTTTAGCATTTTTTTTGGTGTTTTGAAGGCTCGAGCGAGTCCGTATTATTATTTGGGACTTGTTGGTATATTTGAACTAGGGTTCGGGTGGGCCCAGGTGCCTTCCGGGCACGTAACGGGGCTAAAAAACAGCAAAAGATAGCTGCTGGTGCACCTGTTCTGGTGTGATCACAGGTGCGGTTGCCCAATCTTAGGTGCGGGACTGCTCCTGCGGTCCCCAGCATTGCAGGTGCGAAACCCTTTCCGCAAGGGCCTGTCCGCTGGTGCGGAAAACCTTCCGCTGGTGCCATGACTAGCCCCCTCGCCATTTTCCGCATATGCGGTTATTTCCTCGCTTGTGCGGGTCTGCAGGTGCGGTCCCTGGGTCGCAGGTGCGGAAACCCCTGTAGGCAGACCCCTTGAAATGTTTATAAAATGGGATTTTCTTCATTTTTCTCATACACAAACTCCGTTAGAACACCTCCAAGCTTGAGCAACACCCCCCACGACCTATATAGTGCTAAGGTGGGTAATTCCTCTCAAAAAAATCAAGAATTGGGTAGTACAAGCTATGGCTCTTAAGAATTTGATAAACCACCCGATGTTAGCCATGCATTCCAAAAAAGTGATGTAATTATGATCCTTAGGCTTTTGGTGAGTGATCCCTTCGAGAATTTTCGGAATCCGAGCATGTGGACCCGGGGTTGTATTTTTGGAGTTTCTAAAGAATGTCGAATATAGGGTAAATTAGAATAAGTTCCCTACTTTGAGCATGCATTGATGTCATTAAACTATATTTGGCTAGTTGCGAGCCGTCGAGGGTACATTTCGGAGAGTCGAGCGCATTCTTGATCCGAGGGGTGGTTTCGTCACGAGGTGAGTCTCATTTCCAACCTTGCAAGGGGGAAATGTCCCCATATGATCCATATTTTCTATGTATACATGTTGTGGGGGCCGCATACGTACCAAGTGACAAGAGTTCGTACGTGGCGACTATATTGCTATGTCGGGTAGCTTTAGGACTCACGAGCATGCCACTATATGCCTTATTTGTACATTTTATGTGTTAAGAGATGAAATTATTGTTGAGGTGATACGGAAACATGAAACATTATGATTTAGATCCCAATTGGCTATCCGTGGTATTGGCACAGTCTTGTGGAGTTCACTGTTGAGTTGGTACACACACGTGTACTTATATATATACACACTTGATATCGAGTCAGCACACGGGTCGCAGGTATGATGCGTGACCGTGGGTCAGCTTATTATTATTATCGAGTCAGCACACGAGTCGCATGGATGATGCACGATCGCGGGTTAGCTTATTATATCGAGTCAGCACGCGAGTCGCAGGGATGATGCGCGATCGTGGGTTAGCTTATTATATCGAGTCAGCACACGAGTCACATGTATGATTCGCGATCATGGGTTAGCTTATGACCTCAGTCCCTATGACCACCCTTATGACTCCGGCCGATTGTCTTGTCCTGGTATGTGTACGATCAATTGAGTTTTGAGTCACTTAATAAAAATCCGAGTGCCAGGTATTGGTTAAGAGAAGATTTTGGTACTTTGTTGTCCTTTTTCAGTTATTATCCGGATTTCGTTACTTGGTATGTACTTGTTGCTCACCGTTTCTCTTGCTTATTGCTTTAGCTATATTTCATCATATATTATATTGCTGGACCTTAGTGTGTACCTAGTCGACCTATCGTCACTACTCTTTCAAGTTTTGGCGGGATACTCATTGGTTACATATTTATTATGTACTCATGCTGCACTTCTTCTTCTGTACTTGACTGTACAGGTCAGGATGCTGGTACATGTGATTATCAGGCAGGTGTTAGATACTGACTTGGACTGATTTGATCTCTGGCAGCACCCCGGAGTTCCTTTTTTCATTTTCCTGTCTATTTCGTTCGGACTATGGGGTTGTGTATATATATGTTATCCTTGTATATTCAGATAGTTTCCCGTGATACTCGTGACACTAGTTCCTTGCACATACTTAGCGTATATTTTAGGTTTTGGGCTGTATATTTATACATATACTTATCTTTTGGCTCATGTATCAGACGACTTTATTTTTACGTCACAGGCTATTACCATGTTGATAAATGTTTAAAACTAGTAAATGTTGGAATAATTAATCAAATGGGAAAGGTAACAATTAGTGTAATTCATGTTGGCTTGCCTGACCCCGCTGTTGGGACCATCATGACCCCTGTGGGAATTTCGGTCGTGACAATCCACACAAGTGTAAAAATATCATACAAACTCTCTCAGGTCGTCAAAACACACATATAACATCTACAACCACGAATCTGACATAAAAAAACATAAAATTCACAAAGAAGATCAAGAATCGCTAAAATTACTAAATGCCATGTTGCCTCCTGCTTATAAGTGTGGTGCACAACACACCCATAAGCAAGACTCTACTAGACACGGCTTGTAGACTCCCTAGGACAGAACTGCTATGATACCAATTTTATCATAACCCAAATCGCAGGGTCGCGATGGGCACCCGGTGCCTTACACAATCGAGTACCAACATAACATATCTTTATTATCATAACATCATGGGAAAATAGGCCTGAAAGGGCCGTCATGAGATATCCAGAATAAAACATTTACTTATTTTCAGAGCAGTGCCTATTTATTGTTGCTCAGTATGGTAGACTTTGGTATTATTTTGGGCGTGGACTAATTGTAGCCCTATTATGTTATTCTTTGTTGTCATGCAAAAATTGTGAAGTTGGCTATGCCAGGTCTACAGATTTTTTGCGATCACAAAATGATATTCATTTAGTTGTCGATTTTAAACAACTAGTTTAACATTATCTCCTTCATATGTTTTATTCTCTAACTAAAACATGTATAATAAGTAAATAAGTCACGACCCCAAATCTAGGCCAGTCGTGATGGCGCGTATCATGGAACTAGGCCAGCCAGAACTTGACGAAAATCATAATAAACTCCCATTTACCTCTTTACTATATTGATTTCCCAAAAAAGTTTCCTTTAAACAATTATAAAAACAGTCAAAACTATACTGAATAATAAATACAACCCCCAAGAACCCGGAGTCACTAGTCATGAGCATCAACATAAATATACAACTCAACGAAAATAAATTCTATAATATTAAACAAGAGAAGGAGCAGGATTGCGGACACATGCAGCCACCTAGCAAACCTCCGAGGATCTCTGGTACAGATAGGCAGCTCACCTTGCCCTAACACCTGAATCTCCACACAAGGTGTAGGAAGTAATGTGAGTACGCTAACTCAGTAGTAATGAGAATAAATCAATTCTAAGTAGCCAGGAAACACGCAAAGATCAATGCCATCAAGTCAGAATATACACATCCTTACTTTCCAATAGTATAACATATATACACGAAATGATCATGTCTTAAAAATCAACTTCATAAAAAGTTCTTTAAAGAATGCACATTTTAACAACTTTAAAACAAAGAATTTTGTATGCAAATGAATGTAGAAAAATCATAGTAGCCCCTCGGGCAAAAACATGTTTCATAATCAGCCCCTCATGCATGTCGCACAATCCCCCAGCACCTCACAATCACTCAGCACCTCACAGTCACTCATGACTCCCAATCACTCGTCACTCGCACTCGGTGGACTCACTTGGGGTGTGTACAGACTCCGTAGGGGCTCTTTCATCCCAAGCGCTAATATGACTCATCACCTCACCATCACTCTTGGCACTCGGCCACACTCGGTGGAACCACTTGAAAAGCCCCTCGAGCGAAGTAATAGAACGGGGTACTCCACCCGAAAACATCATTTTAATGCTCATGTAGTGTAAACCAGGCTGAGTTTCAAATAAAACAGTATGCACAATGAGGTTGAGTAAAATCATCAACAGGTGGTGAGGAAAACATCAGTAAAACGCCCTAAAAGGGGTCTAAACAGATCGGTACGAGGCCCCAAATACGGCTTACAACCCAAATATTTCACAAATCTTTAGAACATAATTTAACATAAGATTTTGAGTAAATATGTAACTCATTAGTTGCCGCTGAGAGGACCTAGTCCAGTCCAAAAATCAGTACGCGCCACATATTCGTCATCCGGCATGTGCGCCATTCCAAATTTAGTGAGAAAATAATGCAGTCAAGGGTTCCATACCCTCTGGACAAGATTTAAGACCATTACTTAACTCCACCGGGCCACAACACTAGTCCACTATGCTTTTTCCCCTCAAATTGGCTCCCGATTTTTCCGAATCTAGCCATGATCAGATGAACATCATTAATATATACTCAAGGAACACAACCAAATCGAAAATTGTCAATTTACATAAGAATCTCGAAATTCAGCCAAACACGAGCCCCGGGCCCAAATTTCGGAATCCGATAAAAATTACATCATAAGAAATCTTATCCTCCCACGAGTCCGTACATACCAAGAACACTAAAATCGGACCATAATTGCCCACTCAAATCCTCAAAAGAAAAATAGATTTACTATGCACCCTTCTTCTCCAACTTGGTTAAATTCTAGAAATTTTATGGTTTAATAACTTAAGAATTGACATAGAAACGTGTTATGAAGTAGAAATTCTTACCTCCAGATGATTTTCCTTGATTCCCCTTCAATTCTCTTTCAAAAGCTCTCAAGTCCGCATGCAACAATGGAGAAAATAAAAACCAAATTCGCAATTCGGCCTTTTAAACATTGTGCCCAGCTAAAATAATTCCTTCACTGCGATCGCAAACTTTGGCAAACGATCGCGAAGAACAAACCTGCTGCCCCATCAATTCACCTTACGCGATAACAGACAACCTCACGGGATGGCGATTCATCAAGACTTAAACCCACGCGATCGCAAACCATTCTATGCGATCGCAAAGAACAAAGCTCAACTCAACCACGCGCCCTTTTAACTCTATGCGATCGCAAACAAGACCACGCGATCACACTGACCAAACACTCATACTCACGCAATCGCAATCCATTTCACGCGATCTCTATTAAAAAAAATCTTGCCTCACCTATTAACTCTACCCGATCGCAAACATCCTCACGCGATCGCGTAGAAGGAAAGCAGAACCTTTCACCAGTAGTAGTCTGCCCAGAATTCAAGCCAAAAGTTGGTCCGTTGACCATCGGAAACACACACGAGGCCCTCGGGACCTCAATCAAACATACCAACATAACCCATAACATCATCCAAACTTAGTCGAGCCTTCGAAACACCAAAAACTACGCGAAAACACCAAAACATTACATCAAATTCAAGCCTATGAACTTTGAAACTTCCAAATTTTGCCAACTACGCCGAAACAAACCAAAACACCTCCGACTGAACTGAAATTTTGCAGACACATCCAAAATGACATTAGGAACCTGCTCCAACTTCTAGAATTCCATTCCGACCTCGATATCCTATTTTCCACTGACGACCGGAAGTCGCCAAAAACCAACTCTCCCCAATTCAAGCCTAATTATACACCGGACATCACAAAATATTCTGAACACACTCCTAAGTCCCAAATCACCCAACAAAGCTATCTGAGCCATAAAATCCACATTCTGAAGTCGTTCACCAATAAGTCAACTCTCAGTTGACTTTCTCAACTATTAGGCTACCTTGAGAGACTAATTGCCTCAATGCTCACCATGACCACTCTGAACACGAACCAACCAAACCAACACACACAAATGAAGCTGAACCACATAAAATTAAATAGAAACGGGGGAAACGGGGCTAATCTCACGGAACGACCAGCCGTGTCATTACAAGCAACCTCAACATCAAATGTTCCATAAGAACGGAAATAATGTAAGTACTGCTAGCTTCTAAGGGTAGAGTATATTTGAAAGCTCGTTCATTGCATTATGTAAAATCAGAGTCGTGCAAAAGAAGGAAAGGAACAGCCACACATACCTTGTATATACCGCCCCAACCTTAAGCTATGCAAATTTAAAACTCCTTAATCTACAACAATAGAAACGACACTATCGGCCACAACCTATTTCACGATGAAATGGACAGCACTTCCCCTATTTATATGACTTCACACAAGTCAAAACAATCACCAAACAGCCCAAAAAACATCAATAATAATCCTACTGAGCCTCCAAAAACAGTCCACACACAACCTAATTACTTCACACATAAGACGACCACCGTAGTTGTGTCCAACAACCCGGAAATGTTACAACGAATGACCAGCTCACAACCCTAAATATATATGGTGTTTCTCCACACTCTTCCTACTCCAAAACTCCACAAAACTGTAGTAAAACACGCATCCCAACTAAAACACAAAACAATCCGCTACAAGTCAAATAACCCGAACTCACGGCTTCTGATCACCGTCCCGTGAGTTCTAACTATTACGAAACATATTTATCAACCTTCCTTGATATTTAAAACTTAAATACAGATATTAGACGTTTCTTAACTATGAATTACATTCCAAAACTCTAACTACAACGAAAAAGGAGAGGCGGTATAATGACACTTACGTCGTAGGGATCGTTTGGATATTATTGCTTCTCGATGTCATGCCTGGGATGATATTCTTCTTTGATACCCTAGATGATAGCTTGAGGTTATGTTTTATGGGTGTTCTCTGGTCGTTTGTTTCTGAAAAATGAAGAGAAAGCCGACGTAAGGTTTATATATATCAAGTTTGGAAAAGTTAAAGAGGTGCTAGCTTGGCACCCTAGGATTGGTCCATGTTCGGACGCTTATATCTTTTTATCCTGATGTCGTATGAACAAACAGTTAGGAGCGTTGGAAACTAAATTCCAAGAACTTAAATTTGGCATATTATATGTCCCAATAAGACCTCATATAGAACATGAAATGTATTGCTCAAAAAGCTCTAGTGATCCACCTACTTGTCACTTATGATGTCTGCGCAGTCTCGTGAAGCTGTAAATATCTCTCTACTCATACGTCGTATCAATGAACTGTTTAATTCATTGGAAACTAGAATCATAGGTCTTAAATTTTTTTTGGTAGATCATCCAATAATTACAAGTATATTGGGAGAAAATCTCAGTTACAATTGACCTAATTTTAACCACATTGTGAGTGTAACTTGTGAAGACCCTTGCCGACTTTTATTCCACAACTTTCTTGACTTCAAACTGTAGAACACAACTATCATACAATTAACTCATAGCATAACCTACTTATCATGTAATTAACCATAGTCTCACCCTAAAGTACATGTTATAACATTCCAAACTCGTCGACTTTCGACGAAACTTATTTTCTTCAATTGGTTTAGCTTCTAAGCTTTCTAACCCTCTTGGTACTCGTTATTCATGATCTTAAATGTTTGTAACCTCAAATGTAACATTATTAACTTAATTTATATTCCATCAAATATAATCTTATTTATGAGCTTACATCAATTGACTTACGATGTACTCCCATTTACGAAAACATGGGGTGTAACATCATTCCCCCCTTTGGAACATTCGTCCTCGAATATTGTATAACGCACTTTTCCACATCTTAAGAAATAACTCTTACGAATAATTTAATATTGTATTTTCCATCTAGGGAGTTGTTCAGTGAATAAATCCAAAGGCCAAAACATCCCCCCTTTAGGCCTCTTTCTCACACCACGACTTATGGTCGAACTCCTTTGAATGTAGTAACTATTTCTACCTTCTTACATGCAGCCTAGACAAATCTAACCTTGAATGTGCGCCAATGAGACTCTTATCTCCTTTTTTTTATTTCTTGTTAGCTTTCAACCTATCTTTATGATTCACTTGGTGAATATATATTGCACTATGACAAGATGTCCCTAAGGCATCTATAGGTGTATTAAAGTTATTTGTTTGGTATTTTGTTGAAATTACGACTATGTAGGTCATACTATACCATAACTATGCTTATTGCTTTACCACTACTAGGTAGGTCCCTGTGAGCATCTATGCTTATTGCTTTACCACTACTAGGTAGGTCATACTATACTATAACTCTTACATCGATTTATTATTATGGAGACTTGCCACCCAACTCCAGGTTTTTCTCTCACCGCTTATCCTATATGTATAAATCTAAGCCATTTAATGCTTCCTTATTACCGCCCATCTTAATAACAACAGCATAATCTCATATCGTACTTTTTAACTTTCATCCATTCATTGTTTATTCACCTTCATATTGATCTATAATCTACCACTGATAATTTAAAATCTCTTATGTACCGTCACTAGGGTTCACGTCTCATCAGGGAACATCTGAGGTGATTTTCCTAATCCACTTAGGGACGATACTATGCTCCAGCAACTGTATTTCATAGCATCTCAATGTGATTCATCTTATGGGGGTATTCTAATCACGTACAGTTCATCAAATACTTGTTCTCTAAATCATTACTCAATCAAAGGTCTAAACGTCATCCTCTTATCGGTTATCAAAATTACACGCTTACTTTACTACCGTGGTAGCATTCTATAACTTCTAACTGCTCCTAGTTTTAAACTTCTTCATGCTATACTGATCTTTTTATAACTATATTGAAACAATCACCTCTCTTGTTGTGATGGGTTTAATCCAGAGGAATTACCTATTCTCGTCACCTTCTCGCTCACATTTTCTTACCCTTACTCATGCCTAGCTAAAACCTTGTCTCTCTACCATACATTAGCTTTCGACCTACGAACATCTACTTATACTACTCGTAACCTTCCTTTCATCATGTTAGCACCATTGGTTTCCTTTCACGCCTTCTCAGTTGTCTTTAAATGTAAACAATTACTTTTCCCGGTCGTTCTGCCACTTGCTGCAGGGATACTTGGCCTATCTTAGTGCCCATTCAGACGGGAGTTCCCTGTAACTTATACGATCTCAATTATCAACTTTTGATTGATTTTTTTTTTCTTTTTATTCCGTTCATTAGCTACGATAGGATCCACTTTCTTATGGAGTGCATACATCATTATAATGTGACTGTTGTTACAAGACCATTTCTACTTTAGGTCATTATGCTTATGCTGAACCCTGCTTCCTTATTTCCTCAGCTAGTCTTCGTTGTAGTACTTAGGGAAGAACTTCTAGCTCTTATAAATCTGAGACCTTATTACATTGTATATCCCGCTATATTTCTGATGTTCTTACTCGCCTATCATTATCCCTAGGTACTTACCTCCATGCCCTTGTACTCGTAGAGTTGCTTCTGAGTTGAAATTTCTGTTGTCTCCATTGTGGCACTCTCTTTTATTTTCCTAACACTTATATTGTACCTTCTACTACCCAACTCCTGTCTGGATATTTCTCGAGGATTACGATTTTGTATCTAAGAGACTGAATTCCTATGCTGGGTTTCACTACGTTTATCTTGCATGATCTACTAATTTGCCTATATCCTCCTATCTAGCAACAACTAATATCTTCCTGAATCAACTACTGACTACCCATTGTTCCACTCTCATATCTTTATTTTATGTAACGCCTCTTGGGTTATGTCATTTGTCTTAACTTACTCTTGTACGAGATCCTTATGTATCAAGTGTTCATTCCCACTTATATATCAATATCATCGAGTGCGAAACCCTTATCGATTCTCCCCAACAACATGCCCGCATAATATTCTGGAGTTATATTATATCTGTAGGATATGAATAAATTCAATCTTATTCCTTTCACCTTTTTACCACATTCTTTCTTTATCATTCGACATTTACCTCTTCATCTTTGGCATTTTCTTTCTACATCTTCACAGACATTACTCTCCTTGCGGTAACCCTTCTACACCAGGTATAATTGAATTTCGTACACACAAGGGTGACACGTGGTATAACTGGCACATTTAGTCCCTTAAGCTTAACTCTCCTCATAGTGCTTGCTTTAGGGAAGCATCTTCGTCAATGACCTTTAAAGGTTATTATATTATTTTCGAAACACTATATTTGAAACGATGTCGACTATTACCAATTCCTTTGATCCTAATTCATGTTTCTTTTTTTTCTTGTTTACTATCCCATACTTATTTCTATAACTTGGGGGGTCTAACTTTTCCTTATGGTAATCATCGGTGAGTCACCAACTCATTTCTCGAAATGAGGGTATGGCTTTATGCCTTACAATTTTTTATTGTCTCAAGGCCTGTCTCCTCTCATTTTTTTTCCTTTACTTGACTATAGACTTTATCATTATACCATATTCTGATTTACCGCTATAACTCAATTATCACCTCTTACTCATAATGTTTCATTTACTCTCTTCTTATTCTCATGCTAATATCTCTGTCTATCGCCCTATTATAAAGACTCAACATGACGTTCTTTCACATTTAGCTCCCCCTGCTTCATATCACCCGCTCTTTGGGACACCTAACATTCTTATTTTTTTCTTCTTTACTAGTGGTTGGAGTCATACTAAGGCAAATATTTATCCCTTCTAGGATCCTTGTTCCTATTCTGAATATTCTAGTATTCATATCTGACTGTTCTATTCTAGAGTGACCATATGTCTATATCCAAATGAGAACTATTACCATGTTCTGCACTACCCTTCAAAAATGTTAAATAGTGATAACAATCTATCCACAATTTTCGGTTACTCTAATTCCAACTGGATCCTGATATCCTATCCTTCTCTTAAATTATTTCAGTTAGCTCTAATAGGGCATAATTGAGATTGGTATGGACAATTGTAGATATCCCTGTACCGTTGAAAGTAACTAAAAATGCTTATATTTCTCTGCCAGAATTGTAAATACTGATAATCTTTATTAACTAGGTACCTCGTACCACTATTTATCTTGCTTCTTTTACTTGCTAAAACTCGCAACTACCTTTTGATTCTCTTATTTCTTTTTACCATATGGAGATATTCTTTCCTTAGAGCTCCTTATTAAGAAACTAACACATCTTAGTACACATATCATCCACTGAAACCCTCACATTTACTCATCATAAGCATGATGCAAAATTGAGTTCCTCTGTCTCAACTCTTCCACAGCCACATTGCGATCTCTTACCCTCACTCTTTCTAGAATTGAGGAAATTGAGTTCTTACGATTGAGCTCTACAACACGATGTAGAGTAAGAAGGAAGAGTAATAGTCCTAAATGCCCTGTAGCGTCTTGCTTATAAGTGTGGTGCACAATACACCCATAAATAAAACTCTACTAGACACGGCTCATAGACAACCCCCAGGACAGACCTGCTCTGATACCAAGTTTCTCACGACCCTAACTAGAGTATCATGACTAGCACCCGGGCCATACTTGCCAAGCACCAACGTACATTTTATCTAACCTTCTTATTATCTTTAAGGGATAACGATATCAATATAAATGGTAGATATGGATCATGAACATACATCACATGGGATGACAAGATTGCTAAGAAACTACATAAAAGGTACGAGCTACAACGCGTCCATGAAAGACTATACAACAAAAATTAGCCAACAAGGCATACCAAACTATACATGAGTCGACACCTGTCTATCAGCTTCTAAAGGAGCATAAGTAATGCAACATAGCCGGAATAGGGCCCCAACATATCCATAATATCTATAACAAGAATGCATACGATGAACACGGCATGTGCGGAGAATGGATCTTGCCTATAACCGCTGAAGTGGAATGCCTATTGTGGTTGGGGGGGGGGGCTGTGTCTACCTATCTATTAGGACCTGCAGCATGACATGCAGCGTCCACAAAGAAAAGGACGTCAGTACGAACAAAGTACTGAGTACGTAAGGCAAAAAAGCATAAATAAGAACAGTAACGTAAAAAGAGATGTATGAGATACAACCTGTAGCATCTGAGTGCTTCTAAGAGACATTAACATGAAATGCATGATACATATATACACATAATATTTTTAAAAATCCGCCTCTCTGGGCATCATAATCATCATACAACATTTGCCTCTGTGGGCATCATCATCATCATATCATACCCGGCCTCAGAGAGGACTCGGTAAACCCAACTGATAAGTGGTTGCGCAATAGGTGCCATACCCGGCCGACTATAGTGCATCTCGGTAGGGTAAAATAGATATATATAATGCATGCAGGACTCATTGGAATCATGTTCTGAACATTTTGGAGCGACGTAAGGTCGATATTCTCCGTACACATGATTAGTTGCTAACTCTTCATCATGAATCTTATAAGAATCAGGAAGTACCAAAAACATTGATAACATAATAATAAGAGATGCAACCTCACCATCAATTGTTCTATAAGAAGGGAAACAATGTAAGTACTGCTAGCTTCTAACAGTAGAATATCTTTGGAAGCTCGTTCATTGCATCACGTACAATCGGAGTCATGCAAAAGAAGGAAAGGGATAGCCTCACATAACTTGTATATACTGACCCAAGCTTAAGCTATGCAAATTTCACAACTCCTTAATCTACAATAAGAGAAACGACACTATCGTTATCGTTTAAGCGTCATAACTATTATGTATCGACCATAACCTATTTTACGATGAAACGGAAAGCACCTCCCCTATTTATATGACTTCAAACAAGTCAAAATAATCACCAAACAGCCCAAACAACATCAATAATAATCATATTGAGCCTCCAAAAACAGTCCACACACAACCTAATAACTTCACACATAAGACAACCACCGTAGTCATGTCAAATGACCCGGAAATGTTACAGCAAATTACCAGATCAGAACCCTACATCTACATGGTATTTCTTCCCACTCTTCCTACTCCAAAAATTCACAAAACAGTAGTAAAACACGCAGCCCAACAACAACACAAAACAGTCCGCTACAAGTCATATAACTCGAACTCACGGCTTCCGATCACTGTCCCGTGAGTTCTAACTATTAGGAAACATATTTATCAACCTTCCTTGATGTTTAAAAACTTAAATAAAGATATTATACGTTTATTAAATATGAATTACCTTCCAAAACTCTACCTACAAAGAAAAAGGAGAGGCGGTATAATGACACTTACGTCGTAGGGATCGTTTTGATGTTATTGCTTCTCGATTTCATGCCCGGGATGATATTCTTCTTTGAAACCCTAGAAGATAGCTTGAGGTTTTGTGTACGGGTGTTATCTGGTCGTTTGTTTATGAATAATGAAGATAAAGACGACCTAAGGTTTATATATATCAAGTTTGGAAAAGTTAAAGAGGTGCTAGCTTGGCACCCTAGGATTGGTCCATCTTCCGACGCTTATATATTTTTATCCTGATGTCGTATGAATGAACGGTTAAGAGTGTTGGAAACTACATTCCAAGACCTTAAATTTTGTATATTATATGTCCCAATAAAACGTCATATAGAACATGAAATGTATTGCTCAAAAAGCTCTAGTGATCCACCTACTTGTCACTTATGATGTCTGCGCAGACTCGCAAAACTGTGAATATCTCTCTACTCATATGTCGTATCGATGAACGGTTTAATGCATTGAATACTAGACTCATAGGTATTAAAAATTTTTGGTAGATCATAAAATAATTCCAAGTATATTGGGAGAAAACCTCAGTTACATTTGACCTAATTTTAAGCACATTATGAGTGTAACTTGTGAAGAACCTTGCCGAATTTTGTTACACAACTTTCTTGACTTCCAAATGTAGATCACAACTATCATACCATTAACTCATAGAATAACTTCCTTATCATGTAATGAACCATAGTCTCACCCTACAGTACATGTTATAACATTCCAAACCTGTCGACTTTCGACGAAGCTTATTTTCTTTAATTGGTTTAGATTCTAAGATTTCTAACCCTCTTGGTACTCGTTATTCATGATCTTAAATATTTGTAACCTACAATGTAACATGATTAACTTACTTTATATTCCATCAAATATAATCTTATTTTTGAGCTTACATCAATTGACTTCCGATGTACTCTCATGTACAAAAACATAGGGTGTAACATATGCGACCCATATGCGGTACGCATACCTGATCTGCGATTGCATAGTGGACCGCAGACCTGCAAAAATCTGGAAAATTATATCTTTTAAGTTCCGAGGTACTTTTTTACTCAAAAAAAATCCGTTTTAAGAATTTATACAGTTATAACAACATGGGGACCTATTTGAGCATTATTTTTAGCCATAAAATTTTACGGGTCTTTACATTCTCCCCCACTTAAAATCACTCGTCCTTGAATGAGGATCGGGGAATCACAAGAGTAGAAAAAACACAAACTAATCCAACCCCCAAATTCTTACTAACTCCGATATTTCCTGACAATTTTGCCAGAGTTTCCTTTGTAATTAGCCTACCTACCTATCAGAGAGCCCCTGAAACACATGTTTAACCAATTCCACACGTTACTAGTTACTCTATCTACTTTCACTTAATCCGGTCATTTCAACAAGCAATATATAACTCAATTACTTCCACAAGTCTCACATAGTTAGGTTAACTCCACAAATTTGTACATTGTTCAACTATTACAATGGGTTGCACATAATTCAGATATTTCGATGAGTTGCACAAGATACAACTAATCACAAAAACATATACATTTATGGCAGAAAGTTTGAGAAGTCACAATAGTATGGTAATTAGGGGAGTGGAGTGTTCTTGCACAAAATTTAACACAATATATAATTGCTTAGGAATGGAAACTTTCAAAAACACTACCGGACATATTGAAACAAGTGGGGATATTTCTCTTTCATTTCATTTTTCGCTTCCCATGTGGCTTCTTCGACTTGTTGACTCCGCCATAATACTTTAACATAAGCAATCTCTTTGTTCCTCAATCTACAGACTTTACTATCAAGAATAGAAACTGGAATCTCTTCATATGACAATCCTTCATTAACTTAAACCGTCTTAACTGGCACAATGGCGGATGTGTCATGCCCCGAAATCCCACCATCGGGCCATGATGGTGTCTAATGTTGAACCCGCTAGACAAGCCAACGTACATAGATAAACTAGCATATTAACACCACTTTAATAGGATAAACTAAACAGTTCACAATTAAACATCGGAAATAAATACGGTTTTTAAGCTAAGTAATGAAAATCATAATACAACGTCGCAAAGTTTCCCAAAACCCGGAGTCACAAACTCACGAACTGTCTACAAGAGTACTAAATACAAAGTCTGAAAGAAATTACATGATTGTCTCTGAAACTAGAGGAAAACAAGAAAAAAATGAAATCAAAGGGATGGAAGAGACGCCAAGGCCCACGAACGCCAGCGGGTATACCTTGAAGCCTCTAGGATAAGCTGGAAGACACTCCTACTAATGATGTCCTCCGGGTCCGGCTGCGTAATCTGCACAACATAAAGAAGTGCAGGTGTAGCATCAATTACAAATGAGGTTTTCAAGGCCTCGAAATACCGGGCCAATCCCTCAATAAATCTCCGAACCCTCTCCCAATCAGTGGGAAGTATCATACGAGCATGTCGGGCTAGAGTGATGAACTTGGTCTCGTACTGAGTGACGGACATGGATCCCTGCTGGAGACGCTCAAACTGCCTTCGAAGGTCCTCTCTCTGAGTAATGGGAAGGAACTTCCCCAACAATACCTCTGAGAACTGAGTCCAAGTCAAAGGTGTAGATCCAGCTGGTCTAGCTAAGCAATAGTCTATCCACCAACTCTTGGCTGCGCCCGACAACCGAAAAGTAGCGAAGTCAACCCCGTTCGACTCCACTACGCCCATATTCCGAAGAATCTCATGGAAGTTGTCCAAATAATCTTGGGGTTCCTCTGATGGTGAACCAGTGTAAGTAGCAGTAAATAACTTAGTTAACCTGTCCAGTCTCAACAACGCATCTACTGACATAGGTGCTCCCTCAGCTACCGGCGCTGCAATACCCGACTGAGCTACTCCGGCTGGCTGAGGTGCTGGAGTCTGAAACTGTGCAGCTAGGTGCTCTGGCATGCGGGCGGCAGGAGTCTGGGCACCTCCCCCAGCCTAAGAGACGGCTGGTGCTGTATGAAGAAGACACATCTGTGCTACACTCTCCATGATTCTGACTAGACGGACAAGGGCGTCCCGAAGCACTAGGGTAGCTATGAACCCCCTGGGACCTGAGCTCGTCAAACTAGGACTGCCGGAGCTGGGACCTCCTCGTCAGACTCTCCCTGAGGGTCCTCCACTGGGGCTGCTGCTCTAGGCTGAGCCCGGCTCTGGCCTCGGCCTCTAGCACGGCCTCGTCCTCGACCTCGACCCCAACCCCGAGTAAGAGCAGTAGTAGGAGTGTCAGGCTGCTGGGCGGAACCAAGGGAAGCACGCGTCCTCGCCATCTGTGAGAGAATAGAATAGAAACTCAATCAGTACTCAGAATTCATAGCGCATGACAGAGAATAAAAAAATATGGAGTCTAACTAACTTTGCAGCCTCTCGGGGATAAATACAGATGTCTCTGTACCGGTCCCTCAGATTCTACCAAGTTATCTGTGAGTTGTGAGACCTAAGTAACCTAGTGCTCTGATACAAACTTATCACACCTCGAAATCCCAGCATCGGGCCATGATGGCGTCTAACATTGAACCCGCTAGACCAGCCAACGTACATAGAGAAACTAGCATATAAACACCACTTTAATAGGATAAACTAAATATTTCACAATTAAACAACGGAAATAAATACAGTTTTTAAACTAAGCAATGACAACCATAATACAACGTCGCAGTGTTTCCCAAAACCCGGAGTCACAAAATCACGAACTATCTACAATAGTACTGAATAGAAAGTCTGAAAGGAAATACAATACTGTCTCTAAAACCAGAGGAAAACAAGACATAAGTGAAATAAAAGGGATGGAAGAGACGCCAAAGCCCACGAATGCCAGCAGGTATACCATGAAGCCTCTAGGATAAGCTAGAAGACACTCCCACTAATGATGTCCTCCAGGTCCGGCTGCATAATCTACACAAGTAGTGATGAGGCTAGAACCAGATTACCAAATAAACCTGTGCAGTTCAAATAAATAGATATACATATATAAAAAAGATAAGAAATATAGGGAGAAAACAATTAATAAAGGAAGGGGGACATACTGTGGGGAGATAATAGTTTCCTATAAGACATATCAATAAGGAAAAGAACAACAAGCCAGCATATCAATAAGGACAAGAAATCACAAACTTGCACGACATCACCCTTTGTGCTTTTACTCTCGTCCTCATTATGCAATGTATAATGTAAACAATGTAAATCATGGCACGACATCACCCTTTGTGCTTTTACTCTCGTCCTCATTATGCAATGTATAATGTAAACAATGTAAATCATGGCACGACATCACCCTTCGTGCTTTTACTCTATTTCTTCACAGTATGATCAATGAATATCGGTACAGAATGGTACATCGTACGGCACGGCATCACCCTTCGTTCTTTAGCACTCTTCCTCACCCAAACTGCAATCACAAACAAGGGCAAGGGAGTAAACATAATAGAAATAATAACCTCGGCAAGGGAACAATATCAAATAATGCACGACATCACCCTTCGTGCTTTAACACTATTCCTCACAATATCAAATAGTGCACGGCATCACCCTTCGTTCTTTAACACTCTTCCTCACCCAAACATCAATCACAAACAAAGGCAAGGGAGTAAGTAGAATAAAATAGAAATCCCGTCAAGGGAACATTTGTTACACAATTAAATCCCGGCAAGGGAAAATCAATTAAACAATTAAATCCCGGCAAGGGAACAATAACAGTAATCTCAACACCGCAATAAGGGAGACAATATCAAAAGCAACAATGACCCGGCAAGGGTATATTTTAGTAGCTCTTTCTCTTTCTTTCACTTCATTTCATAATTTACTCTATTACTTGAGCCAATGCTCCAAAGGATACAATAATCTCATATACCTTCATCATTCGTATTACAATCTGAGGCAATGCTCCAAAGGATACAATTATCTCATATATCATCATCATTCGTATTACAATCTGAGCCAATGCTCCAAAGGATACAATTATCTCATATATCTTCATCATTCGTGTTAGAATCTGAGCCAACGCTCCAAAGGATACAATTATCTCATATATCTCCATCATTCATGTAAAACCTGAGCCAAGGCTCCAAAGGATACAACTATCTTATATACCTTCATCGTTCGTGTTACCATTTTAGCCAATGCTCCAACAGAGCTTAAATATCACAATTCCCTTCATATATTCTTCACAACATATAGAAATCATCAATTAAGCATGGAAATTACCACAAATCCGGAATATTTGCAATAATAAGACTAACGGTCATGCTAGACACTAATGTATAGATACTTGTCACCATGCATATACATCATATGCTACAATTAGAAGGTATCAAACAAGACTCTACTCATATTCCCTCAAGCTAAGGTTAGACCAAACAGTTATCTCGGGTCCGATGTGTAGCAATCAACCCGAAACCACACGTTTTCCACGAGTATCCGACTCCAAATGGCCAAAATATATTCAAATAAATTTCGTACGAAAAATAACATCTCATGCATTGATTCTACTATTAAATTTAAGGTTACGGCGCGAAATTAGGTGAAATGACCAAACTGCCCCTCGGGCCAGCATCTCGGAGTCGGGTAAATTTTACGTTTTCAGAATCCTCGTACTCTCACAAGTCTATCCATATAAGAACCTCTCAAATCGGAGGTCAATCCCCTACTCAAATCCCAATCTTAGAAAAACTCAAGTTCTACCCAAAACACCCAATTTCACCCATGGAAATCCCTGATTTTTAAGTTGAAAACATGTTAAATGATGTTAATGGTTGAAAGAAATGAGTAAAAACCAACTTACAAATTATTTGGAAGAAGTCTTGTCCTTGGAAAAATCGCCTAAATGTGTTTGAGTTTGAGAAAATATGGAATATGAAGTCAAAATTCGGTTTTTGTACAATGCAAGCTACTGGTAGGCATGGGAATTACGAACAGGGTTTCGCAATTGCGAACCCTTCTGACATTCCTAGCCTTTGCATTTGCGAACCTCTTGGTCGCATTTGCAATCAGGCCTGCCCTGGTTTATATTCACAGTTGCGAGACTCTTGGTCGCATTTGCGATCAGGCCTGCCCAGATTAATCTTCGCATTTGCGAACCTCTTGGTCGCATTTGCAATCAGGCCTGCCCAGACCAACCTTAGCATTTGCGATGCTGGCTTCGCAAATACAAAGCCTGCAGATCAGTCACACCAGTAGATTTCCAAGTTAAAAAATGCAATCCGTGGCCTATCCAAAACTCACCCGTGCCCTCGGGGCTCCAAACCAAATATACACCCTACCTCAAAAACACCCTATGAACTTATCTATGCAATCAAGTCGCCAAAATAACATCATATACGTCGAATTAACCCTCAAGATCCATGAATCCTATCAAATTTCATAAAACATCAAATTTTCCATTTTTAGTCCGAAACACGTCAAATGACATCAGGTTTCAACCAAACTTCACAGAAATATCTTGAACCTCATATAAGACCTGTACCGGGCGCCAGAACCAAAATACAGGCCCGATACCAACATATTCTAGCAAATTTTCATTTCACTTTCCTTTATAAATTTCAGAAAAACAATTTTACTCCAAAATTCATTCCTCGGGATTGGGACCTCGAAATTCTATTTCGGGCATACGTCCAAGTCCCATATTTTCCTACGAACCCTTCAGGACCGTCAAATCACGGGTCCGGGTCTGTTTACCCAAAATGCTGACCAGAGTCAAATTTATTCTTTTTTAATACCAAATCTTAGCATTTTTCACATAATTTCATATTTAAGCTGCCCGACTACGCGCCCAGACAGTGCACGCAAATCGAGGCAACTACAAATGAGATTTTCACGGCCTTGAAAGTACGGAATGGGTAATAAAATAGGTGATGACCCTTTGGGTCGTCACATGATGGATCCCCAATCACCTTCGTCAACATGGACTCATGAAACATTGGGTATACTAATGACGTCTTAGGGGGCAATTCTAGTTTATAAGCTACTTGTCCTATCCTTTGAGCAATCCTATATGGCTCGACATACCTCGGGATCAACTTCCCTTTCTTCCTTAATGTCCTGTAGCCTCCTGCTTATAAATGTGGTGCACAACACACTCATAAACAAGACTCTACTAGATACGGCTTGTAGACTCCCTATGACAGAATTGCTCTGATACCAATTTTATCAAAACCCAAATCGCAGGGTCGAGACGGGCACCCGGTGCCTTACTCAATCGAGTACCAATATAACATATCTTTCTTATCATAACATCATGGGAAAATGGGCTTGAAGGGTCGTCACGAGATAACCAGAATAAAACATTTACTTATTTTCAGACCAGAGACTATTTATTGTTTCTCAGTATGGTGGACTTTGATATTATTTTGGGCATGGACTAGTTGTCGCCCTATTATTCTGTTCTTGGTTGTCATGCCAAAATTGTGAAGTTGGTTATGCCAGGATTGCCATGGTTACTGTTGAATAAGATATTTTATCATCCGTCTTCACCGACCAAGTCTACCGATTTTGTGTGATCACAAATAGGTATTCATTTACTTGTCGATTTTAAACAACTGGTTTAACAACATCTCCTTCATAGGTTTTATTCTCTCACTAAAACATGTATAATAAGTAAATAGCAGCTAAAAAATTATAAAACTATGATATGATTTTAACATACATGGAAAATAATTAACTACTAACAAAGTGCTAGCAATTTAGTCTACAGTGGAAAAGAAAAAAATTGTTCTTGTACAACCAAGAGTACAATATTATGTAGATAGCACAATTTTAATTCTCTTTGTATTATCTAGATATGTTCTTTTAAGTTATATATTTAAGCACAACATGGAAAAGGTATAATTACTTACACGTTACAAAATAGCTCTTCAAGAGCCTGACTCTGAGGGTTGATGTTTCTATAAAAACATTGATTTCACTTCAATCAGCTATAAGTGCTCGATCCTTCGATAAAGAAATTCACACAAAGAATTGCAATTCAACAAAAATTTGCTCTTATATTCATATATAGCATGTTATATGCATGTATCCATGATCATAAAAGAATGATGCAGAGAATTAAATGAGTTGAATCATCAATTAATAAGTCGTCTGGAAATATATCACATAGGGTTAAAGTATTGAATTATGTAACGAAAATAACAATAAACTACTTTTTTCCTCCTTCTGGTGTTATATAGATGAAGAATGGGATTCTAGGGCCTCACTAGTTGATAACAAATTTCTTTACCCACGTCAAAGTATTCCTAATTTGTTTCTATGTATACTTGTTTTATTTTATTTTTATTTTTTATTTTATGAATTAATTTGAAGATGTATATTTTAAATTTTATAATTGTACAATTTTTTCTTATAATCATGAACGTTCTAGACTATGGCTTAATGATAGTGTTAATATTATGTATGTCATATATTTATGATTCGATTGCTATTAGATCTTTTTTTTCTCATTTCTTCTTTATTCATAAATCTTATTTCGAAAAAAATCAGATCCATGTGATATTATTCGTAATGGAAAGACTTTTACATACTATTTTTCAGGATTGGGAATTGTAATTCCAATCCAAAATTAGCTCAAATTCCTCTATGACCCAACCTTTGGCTTGACTTTTACATTACCATGTTCATCTGGGCAAAGCCACACACGATTGCAACACACGTCCTGTGTAACAATACAATCTACTGTAAGTACAACGCCAGTAACATTTGAATTTGTGCTTTCTACGATGGCTTTGGCTTTCATAATCTCAACTCCTATCAACTCCGGCCACTCATATTGAGTTGACTCCCCGGGTAGTTTACACTGATTTCCAACACATGTGCATGGCTCACACGGAGGGTATGGAATTTTTGATTGAATTATAACCATGAAGTAAGAAAACAATAGAAATCCAAAAAGAAAAGAGGCTATATTTCTCTCCATGTTTAGGTTGTTTGTGATGTTATGATAATGGAGGAACTTCATCTTTTATAGGGCCATGAAACAATGGTGTGTGAATTTTAACAATTACATTAGGATTAAATATAATATAATCAATTTTTTTTGCAATATACTATTAAAATACATTCAGAGATATTATAATATATTTATGTTTATTCTAGAATAGGATCTACATTAAAGGTAGAACATTTAATTTGTGTTAGTTTAGGAATAATAATATTAGATTTACTTACCTTTAGTTTAGGATGTATAAAGAAACTAGCATATTTTCCCTTTTTATAAGTTTTTATTTTATTTGAGTTTAGTATTAAAAATTGTAAATTGTTTGCTCTTTGGAAATAATTTTGTTTTATTTCCTTTAGTTACCTTTATTTAGAAATGGACTATTCTACTTTAGATCAACATAATAAAGCATTTGCATTAACCACATTTGTGATGGATATGTCGCACTACGAAGGTGGGATGGGAGTGGCAAGCTTCACATTTGCGAAGCCGGCCTCGAAATTGTGAAGGGGAGCCTGAGCAGTGTAGACTATATTTGTGGTCACTTGATAGCATTTGCGATGAAGGCAGATATCACATTTGTGATGTGTTAGTTGCATTTGCGGCATTGCCTGGGCTACTCAGCCTCCGCATTTTCAAGCCAAGTGTCGCAAACCCATGGTAGCAAATGCAAATTCTACATTTGAGTGTATATCTGAGATTTCGGGACATAATCTCATTTATCATATCTCTAGCCCTAAACTTGGTAGGAGGCGATTTTAGCAAATGTCTATTGAACTCAGGCCATGTTGTAAATATGACCCAAACTTCTCATTTGAGAAGTCTGCCCCTTCAAGAAAAGCAATCAAATTATCACAAATGCGGTCGTCCTTGCCTAGGAGCCCCAAACGCCAATGCGATCCATAGTTTGTAAAGCGAATGATGTACCCCCCAGCCCACCTCAAAAATGCGATACCCACTTTGAAAATCTTAGATCTGCAAATACAAACAATAAACTCGCATTTACGAGACCTACAACATCTGCCCATCACCAGCAACTCATAAACATGACCAAACAATCCAAAACAAGTCAGAAACTCGCTCCATCACTTGGGCACAACACCAAATATCCACACAAGTGTAAAAATATTGTACAAACTCTCGCAGGTCATCAAAACATATAACTAACATCTAGAACCATGAATCTGACATAAAAATACATAAGATTCACAAAGAAGTTAAAGAATCGCTAAAATTACGAAATCCCCTATAGCCTCCTGCTTACAAGTGTGGTGCACAACACACCCATAAACAAGACTCTACTAGATACGACTTGTAGACTCCCTAGGACTGAACTACTCTGATACCAATTTTATCACAACCCAAATCGCAGGGTCGCGATGGGCACCCGGTACCTTACTCAATCTAGTACCAACATAACATATCGTTCTTAACATAACATCATGGGAAAATGGGCCTGAAGGGCCGTCATGAGATAACCACAATAAAAAATTTACCTATTTTCAGACCAGAGCCTATTTATTTGTCACGACCCGATTTCACCCTCCGTGAACATGTCGTGATGGCACCTAGTCCCTATAACTAGGTAAGCCTTACAATGCGGAAAAACAACATAACTTGCTGAATAATTAAGTAAAAACTGAACAATCTAAAAGAAATATTGTATATAAATGTCGTTCGGCATATACAATTCAAACTAATAACACAGAAGTCTACAATAACACATCCAAACCCAGAAACTCACGGGAAAACACAGGAAAACAGAAATATACTACGATGCTCTAACTGCAGAATGTACCTCGAACTCTCTTCTAGATCTCTCAACATCAGGGATATTGCGCCTCGGTAGAGGTACCTGGATCTGCACAGGAAAAACATGCGCGGAAGGGGTACGAGTACACCACAACAGTACTGAGTAAGTGCCAAGACTAACCTCGGTCGCGTAGTGACGAGGAAGGTCAGGGCCCTACTGAGGTTAAACAATATAATAGGAATTTACAGTATGAAAACATACAATAATAATGGGTACAACAGTGAAATAAGACAGGTCAACAAGGCATTAACAAAACACAAGAAAGAAGTAAACACGGAATATAAACAACTCAATAACAATGGTAACAATGAGGATCTCTCAGGATATCGTCCTGTAGTCCTTTTCTCAACTGTCTAGTGGATCTCTCGGGATACCGTCCTGTAGTCCATCATATGTATATCCGAAGGATCTCCCGGGATATCGTCCCGTAGTCCCAAAGTAAATATGCAGGGGGATCTCCTGGGATACCATTCCGTAGTCCCAAGTAAATATGCAGGGGGATCTCCCGGGATACCGTCCCGTAGTCCCAAAGTAAATATGAAGGGGGATCTCCCGGGATACCGTCCCGTAGTCCCAAAGTAAATATGCATGGGGATATCCCGGGATACCCTCTCGTAGTCCCAAAGTAAATATGCAGCCACAACACGAAGACATTCAGAATTAGAGTGCAAAAATACAAGGCAACAAGTAATTCTAGCCTAGCATGCTTCACGTACTACAATTAAAGAAACTTAATCAAATAGGCAATTTAGGGCAACTAGGCATGATTTTATAAGCTAACATAGACTATAATTGTCAAATAGAATAAAACATGTAAGAAAGAAACTCAGCCTAAATATTTAAAGTAAAATCGGATTTTCACCAATTAGCACAAGTACGCCCTCGGCACCTAACATACAAGGCATTCAATTACCAAATATCACATCCTAAGGGAAAAACCCAAACACAAGGTTAGACAAGCTACTTACCTCGAACCGGCTCAAAGATCAACCCGAAACCACACGTTTGGCACGGGTATCCGACTCCAAATGGCCTATTTCTATTTAAATAAATTTCATATCATAAATAACACCTCAAGCAAATGATTCTACTATTTAATTGAAAGTTACGACGCGAAATTAGGTAAAATGACCAAAATGCCCCTCAGGACAACGTATCGGATTCAGATAAATTTTACATTTTCAGAACCCTCGTACTCTCACGAGTCCAGCCATATACAAATCTCTCTAATCGGAGGTCAATAACCCACTCAACCCCCAATTTTGGAAAAACCTAAGTTCTACCCAAATCACCCAATTTCACCCATGAAAATCTTTTATTTTAAGTTGAAAACATGTTAAATGATGTTAATGATTGAAAGAATTGAGTAAAAACCAACTTACAAATGATTTGGAAGGATTCTTGTTCTTGGAAAAATCGCATAAGGGTGTTTGAGTTTGAGAAAATATGAAAATGGAGTAAAAAATTCGGTTTAAGTGCATTGCAGGCCACTAGTTGGCATGGGAACTGCGAACAGGGGTTCGAAATTGCGAACCCTTCAGAAATTCCCAGCTTTCACATTTTCAATCCATATGTGGCATTTTCGACCTCAGGCAGAAGAGGGAAGTTCACATTTGCGATGGCAGACGTCGCATTTGCGAACCTCTTGGTCGGATTTGCCATCAGGCTTGCCCAGACCCACCATCGCATTTGCGATGCTAGATTCGCAAATGCGAAGCCTGCAGATTCAGCTAAACCAGCAAATTCCAAGGGTCAAAATGCATCCGTGGCCTATCCAAAACTCACTCGAGCCCTCGGGGCTCCAAACCAAATATACACACTACCTCAAAAACATCCTATGAACTTATCCGTGCGATCAAATCGCCAAAACAACATCATATTCATCAAATTAACCCTCAAAATCCATGAATTCTATCAAATTCCATAAAACATAAAATTTTTAATTTTAAGTCCGAAACACGTCAAAGGAGACCCCTTTCAACCAAACTTTATAGCCTGGAACCAAAATACAGGCCCGATACCATCACTTTCTAATCAGATTTCATTTTCAATTTCCTTAAATATTTCCAGAAAACAATGTTGCTAAAAAACTCATTTTTCGGGCTTGGGACCTCGGAATTCGATTCTGGACATACGCCCAAGTCGTATATTTTCCTACGGACCCTCCGAGACCGTCAAAATCACGGGTCCAGGTCCGTTTAACCAAAATGTTGATCGAAGTCAAATTTATTCATTTTAATATCAAAACTTAGCATTTTTCAGAAAATATCATATTTAAGCTTTCCGACTACACGTCCGGACTGTGCATGCAAATCGAGGCAACCCTAAATGACGTTTCCAAGGCCTCGGAAGCACATAATGGGTAAGAAAATAGGTGATGACCCTTTGAGTCATCACCTTCTCCATCTCTAAAACAACCGTTTGTCCTCGAACGGACAGAAGAAGGAAGTACATGAGTCGGGAATAGATGAGGGTAACAGCTGCGCATATCGGACTCGGATTCCCAGGTTGATGCCTCAGGAGGGTGACCTCTCCACTGAACACGAACATAAGGGAAACTCATGGATCTCAGCTGATGAACTTGCCGGTCTAGAATAGCTACTGGCTCCTCCTCATACGATAATTCCTTGTCCAACTGGACTGAACTGAAAGCGAACACGTGCGGCGGTTCACCGTAATACCTCCAAAGCATCGAAATTTGAAATACTGGATGAAATCCTACAAATCTGGGAGGTAAGGCAAGCTCATAAGCAACCTCCCCAACACGCCTCAATATCTCGAAAGGCCCAATAAACCTCGGGCACAACTTCCCTTTCTTCCCAAATCTCATGACGCCCTTCATAGTGTGACTGGCGCTTAGTCTCTTAAGCATTGGGTCGGTACGACCTTCAGTGTGGTGGGCGCTTAGGCTCTTACGCATTGGGTCGGTACGACCTCTAATATGGCTATAGTTTTCCCTCCTTAAAGACATTCTGAAGTTTTTGTGTTCGTCCGACTCTTCGACGGCTCGAAAGAACCTAGATTATGAGTCGTTATGTGACGATAAATGGCCATCTCAGAAGGTTTTGCTCGATGGCTGAATTTTCGATGACTTTTCGTTGTCGGAGCTAATATGATCGAAGCTCTTTTTCTTATGCCGAGGGTAGCATGATTAACGAGTTTTTTTTCAATGTATTTTACGAAGTTATTGGAGGCCTGCGATTTTATGGGATGGTCAAACGTCTCTGAGTCGCGTTAGTTTGACCGGAGCCTTATGAACATGATCATTGTATTTGGCCTAGCCTTTTAGTCCCCGAGTAAGATAGCCTCGACGTCTATATCGGGGGTATGCCTTTTTAGGGGTCTTACAAGTTCGAATATATAGCATTGACTTCAATATCAGCAATATGCCCTTTTTAAGGTCTTACAGGTGTGTATATGCCTTGCTTAAGGTCTTACAGGTTTGAACATGTCTTATTTGAGGTCTTACAGATTTGTACATGCCTTGCTTGAGGTCTTACATGTGTGTACATGCCTTCATTGAGGTCTTACAGGTTTGATATAGTCTTATTGAGGGCTTATGAGCTTGAAGTTACCAGCCGTGAGGTCTTATGGCTTCGAGTTTTTGATGGCTCGATGGGGTGACTGTCGATGCTAGTCACCGGGACATCGAAAGTTTTTGGCTTTGGAGCCGTTCTGTAACGACCTGACTGGTCGTTCTGTGAGATTTACCCCATTTCCCCTATTTCTGCATATTTTATGTATCACTATCTTGTTTCTAATGTGCTGGATCAGTTGGTTTGGGTCCGGAGTAGTTATGGTGAGAGTTTAGTCATTTAGCCTTTTAAAGTACCCTAATAGTTGAGAAAGTCAACTGAGAGTTGACTTATTGATAAACGACCTCGGAATGCGGATTTTATGGCTCGGAGAGCTTTGTTAGGTGATTTGGGACTTGGGAGTTTGTTCAGAATATTTATGTGATGTCCGAAGTAGAATTAGGCTTGAATTGGCGAAAGTTAATTTTTTGCGATGTCCAGTTGGCAGTGGAAATATGCTATCGGGGTCGGAATGGAATTTCGGAAGTTGGAACAGTTTCTTAATGTCATTTTTTTATATGTCTGCAAAATTTCAGGTTAATCGAAGGTGTTTTTGTTTGTTTCGACGTAGTTGGCGAAATTTTGAAGTTTCAAAGTTCTTAGGCTTGAATTTGATGTAAATTTTGTGTTCTCCTGTTGTTTGTGGTGTTTCGAATGCTCGACTAAGTTTGAATGATGTTATGGGATATGTTGGTATGTTTGGTTGAGGTCCCGAAGGCTTCGGGTGTGTTTCGGGTGGTTAACGGACCAACTTTTGGCTTGAATTCTGGGCAGATTGCTGCTGGTGTAAGGTTATGGTTTCCTTCTACGTGATCGCGTGAGGATGTTTGCGATCACCTAGGGTTAATTGGTGAGGCAGGATTTTTATTAATCGCGATCACATGGAATGGTTTGCGATCGCGTTAGTATGAGTGTTTGGTCAGTACGATAGTGTGGTCCTATTTGCGATCGCGTAGAGTTAAAGAGGCGCGTGGGTGAGTTTGCTTTGTTCTTCGCGATCGCGTGGAATGGTTTGCGATCGCGTGGGTTTAAGTCTTGATGAATCGCCATCGCTTGAGGTTGTCTGCTATCGCGTAAGGTAAATTACTGGGGCAACAAGTTTGTTCTTCACGATCGCCTGCCAAAGCTTGTGATCGCAGTGAAGGAATTATTTTAGCTAGGCCGAATGTTAAAAAGGCCGGAAGTGCGAATTTGGTTGTTATTTTCTCCATTGTTGCATGCGGACTTGAGAGATTTTGGAATAGAATTGAAGGGGAATCAAGGGAAATCACCTGGAGGTAATAATTTCATCTTCATAACACGTTTCTATGTCAATTCTTAAGTGATTAAGCCACAAAAATTCTACAAATTTAGCCAAACTTGGGGAAGAAGGGTGCATGGAAAATTTATTTTTCTTTTGAGGATTTGGGTAGGCAATTGTGGTCCGATTTTAGTGCTCTTGGTATGCATAGAATCGTGGGAGGACGAGGATTCTAAGGATGTAAAAATTATTCAATTTTGAGATGTGGGCCCGGGGCTCGGGTGTCGCCGAATTTCGAGATTTTTGATTAAATTGATAATTTTCGATTGGGTTGTGTTCCTTGAGTATATATTAATGATGTTGAGACGGTTTTGGCTAGATTCGGAGCAATCGGGAGCCAATTTGAGGGGAAAAGGCATAGCGGACTAGTGTCGCGGCCCGGTAGAGGTAAGTAATGGTCTTAAATCTTGTCCTAAGGGTATGGAACCCCGAATTACATATTTTCTCACTGAATTTGGAATGGCGCACATGTCGGATGACGAATATGTGGCGCCTACTAATTTTCGCATTGGACTAGGTCCTCTTCACTGCAACTAATGAGTTGCATATTTACTGTTGTTTTCCTTTTAGGGCGTTTAACTGTTGTTTTCCTCACTGCCTGTTGATGATTTTACTCAGCATCATCGTGCATACTGTTTTAATTGAAACTAAGCCTGATTTACACTACATGAGCGGTAAAATGATGTTTTCGGGTCGAGTACCCCGTTCTATTACTTCGCCCGAGGGGCTTTTCGAGTTGTTCCACCGAGTGTGACCGAGGGTAGAGAGTGATGGTGAGGTGCTGAGTGATATTAGTGCTTGGGCTGAAGGAGCCCCTCCGAAGTCTGTACACTCCCCTAGTGAGCGCAGCGAGTGCGAGTGGTTGAGTGATTGAGCGGCATGAATGGTTGTGGGGTGCTGAGTGATTGTGAGGTGCAAAGGTATTGTGAGGCATGCCCGAGGGGCTGATTATGAAACATGTTTTCGCCGTAAGGGATACTTATGATTTTACTACATTAATTTTCATACCAAATCCTTGTTTTAAAGTTGTTAAAAATGTGCATTGTTTTAAGGACTTTTGTGAAGTTGATTCCTAAGGCATGACGATTTCGTATATCTATGTATACTATTGGAAAGTAAGGTTGTGTTTATTGTTACTTGATGACATTGATCTTTATGTGATTCCTTTCTACTTAGACTCAATTTATTTCCATTACTACTGAGTTGGCGTACTCACATTACTCCATGCACCTCTGTGTGCAGATTCAGGAGCAGAGATCGAGCGTTGGCTTTTATATATATATATATATATATCGCAGCGGAGCCGGATCGTGCGGATATAGAGGTAGTTGTTCAGCGTTCATAGCATCTCTGCTTTCCTTTCATGTTGTATTTAGCTTTGATTCAGAGTTTCGAATGATAATACTTTATTTTGGCTTATTTCACTAAATACTCAAGACATGTTGGCTCCGGGTTTTGGGGATGGCAGTACTGTATATAAAATTTTCCTATTATATTAAGAACTTTCTGTATATTGTTATGAATTGCTTGAAACATAAATGGGATTTTCAAAAGGAAATGTCAACACACGGTAGTCGGCTAGCCTAGTTCCACGATAAGCGCCATAACGTCCGGTTAGGATTTTGGGTCGTGACAGTTTGGTATCAGAGCCCTAGGTTTCATACGACTCGACGGTCATGAGCAGGTTTAGTAGAGTCTTGCGGATCGGTACAGAGACGTCTGTACTTATCTTCAAGAGGCTGTCGAACTTTTAGGAAACATTCTATCTTTCTTGAACTCTTTCGTGTTGATCTGTTGATTCTTTAAATATGAACTTACGTTGTTTCATTATCTCACGTATGGTGAGGACACGCCATACTGATCATAGTGACCAGTCACCGGCTAGACAATCGAGAGATCGAGGTCGTGGTAGAGGTAGGGGCCAGCCCGCGTAGCAGTCGTGTTAGTACCTCGGGATCCCCCTATTGATCATGATCAGGTTCCCGCCGATGATGTCCTAGAGGGATAGGCTCAGGCATCAGCAATGCCTATGGTAATTTTGGGTCTTCAGGAGGACCTGTCTCAGATATTGTCAGTATGCACCAGTTTGGCTATGGTCGTTGCCATGTCTTCTTCTGCCGCCACAGCTCAGGCCGGGGGAGGCAATAAGACTCCAGCTGCCCGGGCACCTAAGCAGGCTGCACAGGGTATTCAGGCACCAGGAGTAGCCCCAGCTCAGCCAGCTACTCCGGTTCAGGATTATGTGGTGCATGCTATGCCTGAGGATGAGCATCAGGAGACTTCAACCTCTGACTTTCAACGCTACAGAGGGCGAGGATGCCCAGAAATTTCTAGATAGGTGCTAGTGGATACTGCGCACCGTGGGTATTCTGGAGACCAGTGGCGTCTCGTTTGTTACCTTTCAGTTTGCGGCTGCTGCTTTTACTTTGTGGGAGTCTTTCGCGAGGCATATAAGGGTTGGTTCAACACCTCTTACCTGGCAGCAGTTCTCCACGATCTTGGGCATGTATTGGTTATCTCCGTGCCATGCTGTTCTTGATTGTCATGCTAAGACAGTTACCTTAGCTATGCCAGGGTGTCCGAGGTTTGAGTGGAGAGGTTATTTTGAGTATATGCCTAGCAGGGTGATTTCTTACCCGAAGGCTCGACGCATGGTTAAAGAGGGGTGTTTATCTTGTTTGGCTTTTGTGAGGGATGTTAGCAGTGAGACTCTCGCTATTGATTCACTTCTTGTGGTCCGTGATTTTCCGGATGTGTTTCCTGCAGACCTGCCAAGCATGCCACCTGACAGGGATATTGATTTTGGTATTGACCTGGTGCCACGCACTCAACCTATTTCTATTCAACCGTACTGCATGGCCCCAACAGAGTTGAAGGAATTGAAGGAACAACTTCAGGAACTCCTAGATAAGGGGTTCATTCGGCCTAGTATATCACCTTGGGGTGCACCGGTGTTGTTCGTAAAGAAGAAGGATGAGTCCATGCATATGTGTATTGACAATCGGCAGTTGAATAGGGTTACGGTGAAGAACCGGTATCCCTTGCCCCGCATTGATGATTTGTTTGACTAGCTTCAGGGAGCTAGAGTTTTTTCCAAGATTGATTTGAGATCTGGGTATCATCAGTCGAGGAATCGGGATTCTGATATTCCGAAGACTGCTTTCAGGATCAGGTATGGTCATTATGAATTCTTGGTTATGTTGTTTGGGTTGAACAATGACCCAGTTGCGTTCATGCAATTGACGAACAACGTGTTTCAGCCTTATATTGATTCCTTCGTCATTGTGTTCATTGATGTCATCCTGGTTTATTCTCGTAGCCAGGAAGAGCATGCTCAACATTTGACAGTTATGTTACAAAGATTGAGGGAGGAGAAGCTTTATGCAAAATTCTACAAGTGTGAGTTTTGGCTGGGATCAGTAGCTTTCTTGGGGCACGTGATGTTTAGTGAGGGGATTCAGGATGATCCAAAGAAGATTGAGGCAGTTCAGAGTTGGCCCAGACCGTCCTCAGCTACAACAATTAGGAGTTTCTTGGTTTGGCAGGATATTACCGTCACGTTATGGAGGGATTCTCTTCGATAGCTTCGCCTTTGACTAGATTGACCCAGAAGGGTGCTCTATATAATGGTCTAATGAGTGTGAGGAGAGCTTTCAGAAGCTCAAGTCAGCATTGACTACAACTCCAGTACTAGTTTTGCCTGTTTGTTCGGGTTCTTACACAGTTTATTGTGATGCTTCTAGAGTTGGCTTGGGAGCGGTATTGATGCAGGACGATATGGTGATTGCCTATGCGTCCAGACAGTTGAAGGTGTATGAGAAGAATTATCTAGTGCACGATCTTGAGTTAGCTGCCATTGTTCATGACTTGAAGATTTGGCGGCATTATCTGTATGCAGTGCAGTATGAGATTTTCACTGATCATCATAGTTTGCAGTATGTGCTGAGGCAGAAGGACTTGAATTTCCATCAGAGGAGATGGTTAGAGCTCCTCAAAGATTATTACCTCACTATCTTATATCATCTGAGGAAGGCCAATGTAGTGGTCGATGCGTTGAGTCGTAGAGCAGATAGTTTGTGGAGCGTAGCTTACCTTCCGGTAGCAGAGCGGTCATTATTCTTGATGTTCAGGTCTTAACAGGTCATTTGGTGAGATTGGATCTATTAGAACCGCCGCGAGTGTTAGCTTGTGTAGCCTCCGGGTCTTCTCTTTACGATCAGATTAGACCACGCCAGTAGGATGATCCATATTTGCTTATTCTTCAGGATAGGGTACGTCCCAGTGATGCCATAGATGTGGTTATTGGTGATGATGGGGTCATGAGGATGCAGGGCAGGATTTGCATGCCCAATGTAGATGGACTTCGAGATTTGATTCTAGCAGAGGCTCATTGTTTGCGGCATTTCATTCATCAGGGTGCCGCGAAGATGTATCAGGATTTAAGGCAACATTATTGGTGGAGGAGAATGAAGAGGGATGTTGTGGAGTTTGTGGCTCGGTGTCTCAGCTGTCAGCAGGTTATGTACGAGCATCAGAGACCTAGTGGATTGCTTCAGAGGTTTGATATTCCGGAGTGGAAGTGGGAGCGGATCACCATGGACTTCGTAATTGGACTCCCACAGACTTCGAGGAGGTTTTATGCTATATGGGTTATTGTGGATCAGCTGGCCAAGTACGCGCACTTCATTTCTGTTGGTACTATGTATTCATCGTAGAGTTTAGCTGAGATTTATATTTGGGAGATTCTCCTTTTGCATGGGGTTCCAATTTCTATCATTTCCGATAGAGGCACTCAGTTCACGTCCCAGTTTTAGTGAGCCGTGTAGAGAGAGTTGGGTAGTCAGGTTGAGTTGAGCACAACGTTTCATCCTCAAACCGATGGGAAGTTGGAGCGTACGATTAATATTTTCGAGGACATGTTGCGTGCTTGTGTGATTGACTTTGGTGGTTCATGGGATCAGTTTCTGCCACTAGCGGAGTTTGCATATAATAACAGCTATCAGTCGAGTATTCAGATGGCTCCGTATGAGGCCTTGTATGGTAGGAGGTGTAGATCTCCGGTTTGTTGGTTTGAGCCGGGCGAGGCTAGGCTATTAGGCACATACTTGGTTCAGGATGCTTTGAGTAAGGCAAAGGTGATTCAGGAGCGGCTTCGCACGGCAAGTCTAGGCAGTAGAGTTATGCGGTCCGGAAGGTCCGAGATGTGTCTTTCATGGTTGGGGATAAGGTGTTGCTGAAGGTATCACCCATGAAGGGTCTTATGAGATTCCGGAAGAGAGAAAAGCGGAGTCCCAGGTTCATTGGACCATTTGAGGTACTTCAGAGGGTTGGGGAGGTGGCCTATAGGGCTGATATGCCTCCTAGTTTATCGAGTATTCATCCCATACTCCATGTTTCAATGCTCTGGAAGTATGTTGGTGACCCTTCCCATGTTTTGGGAGTCAACACGGTTTAGCTCGAGGGGTGATATGTCATATGAGGTAGAGCTAGTGGCTATTTTGGGTCGACAGGTCAGGAAGTTGAGGTCTAAGGATATAGTTTCAGTGAAGGTTCAATGGAGAGGGCAGTCGGTGGAGGATTCTACCTGTGAGACCGAGCGGGAGATGCGGGACAGATATCCTCACTTATTCGAGGCTCCAGGTATGTTTATAAACCCGTTCGAGGATGAACGTTTGTTTAAGAGGGGGAGGATGTAACGACCCGGTCGGTCGTTCCGTGAGATTTACCCCATTTCCCCTATCTCTGCATTTGTTATGTATCGTTATCTTTTTTTTGATGTGTTGTATCAGTTGGTTTGGGTCCGGAATAGTTATGGTGAGAGTTTAGGCATTTAGCCTTTCAAAAGCAGCCTAATAGTTGAGAAAGTCAACTGAAAGTTGACTTATTGATAAATGACCTCAGAATATGGATTTTATGGCTCGAATAGCTTTGTTAGGTGATTTGGGACTTGAGAGTGTGTTCGGAATATTTTTGTGGTGTCCGGAGTAGAATTAGGCTTCAATTGGCAAAAGTTAGTTTTTGGCGATTTCCGATCGGCAGTGGAAAATAGTCTCTCGGGGTCGGCATGGATTTCTAGAAGTTGGAACAGTTTCGTAATGTCATTTTGGATATGTCTGCAAAATTTTAGGTTAATCGGAGGTGTTTTGGTTGGTTTTGGCGTTGTTGGCGAAATTTGTATGTTTCAAAGTTCTTAGGCTTGAATTTGATGTATATTTTGTGTTCTCATGTTGCTTTTGGTTTTTGAAGACTCGAATATGTTTGATGATGTTATGGGATACATTGGTATGTTCGGTTGAGGTCCCGAGGGCCTCGGGTGTGTTTCGGATGGTTAACGGACCAACTTTTAGGTTGAATTATGGGCAGATTGTTGTTGGTGTAAGGTTCTGGTTTCCTTCTACGCGATCGCATGAGGATGTTTGCGATCGCGTAGGGTTAATTGGTGAGGCAAGATTTTTGTTAATCGTGATTTCGTGGAATGGTTTGTGATCGCGTGACTAGTATGTTTGGTCAGTGCGATCACGTGGTCTTGTTTGCGATCGCGTAGAGTTATAGTGGCACGTGGGTGAGTTGAGCTTTGTTCTTCGCGATCACGTGGAATGGTTTGCGATCGTGTGGGATTAAGTCTTGATGAATTACGTGAGGTTGTCTATGATCGTGTAAGGTAAATTGATGGGGCAGTAATTTTGTTCTTCGCGATCGCGTGCCAAAGTTTGTGATCGCAGTGAAGGAATTATTTTAGCTGGGCAGAATGTTTAAAAGGCCGGAAGTACGAATTTTGTTGTTATTTTCTCCATTGTTTCATGTGGACTTGAGAGATTTTGAAAGAGACTTGAAGGGGAATCAAGGGAAATCATCTGGAGGTAGGAATTTCATCTTCTTAACACATTTATATGTCAATTCGTAGGTGATTAAACAACAAAAATTCTGGAAATTTAGCCAAAGCTGGGGAAGAAGGGTGCATGGAAAATTTATTTTTCTTTTGAGCATATGAGTGGGAAACTGTGGTCCGATTTTAGTGTTCTTGGTATGCATAGAATCGTGGTAGGACGATTATTCTAAGGATCTAAAAATTATTGAATTCCGAGATGTGTATCCGGGGCTCGGGTTTAGCCGGATTTTGAGATTTTTGATTAAATTGAAAATTTTCGATTGGGTTGTGTTCCTTGAGTATATATTAATGATGTGGAACTGGTTTTTGCTAGATTCGGAGCAAACGGAAGCTAATTTGAGGGGAACATGTATAGCGTACTAGTGTCGCTTCCCGGTAGAGGTAAGTAATGTTCTTAAATCTTGTCCTGAGGGTATGGACCCCAGACTACATATTTTCTCACTGAATTTGGAATGGGGCATATGTCGGATGAAGAATATGTGGAAACTAATGAGTTGCATATTTACTTAAATTCTTATGTTAAATTATGTTCTAAAGATATGTGAAATATTTGGGCTATAAGCCGTGTTTGGGGCCCCGTGCCGATCTATTTAGGCCCCTTTGAGGCATTTTACTGTTGTTTTCCTCACTACCTGTTGATGATTTTACTCAGCATCATCGTACATACTGTTTTAATTGAATCTCAGCCTGATTTACACTACATGAACATTAAAATGATGTTTTCAGGTTGAGTACCGTTCTATTACTTCGCCTGAGGGGCTTTTCGAGTGGTTCCACCTATTGTGGCCGAGGGCCAAGAGTGATGGTGAGGAGCCCCTCCGTAGTTTGTACACACCTTCAGTGAACGCACCGAGTGCGAGTGATTGAGTGATTGGGAGGCATGAGTGGTTGTGAGGTGCTGAGTGATTGTGAGGTGCTGAGTGATTGTGAGGCATGCCCGAGGGGTTGATTATGAAACATGTTTCCGCCCGAGGGGCTACTTATGATTTTACTACATTCATTTGCATACCAAATCCTTGTTTTATAGTTTTTAAAAATGTGCATTATTTTAATGAGTTTTGTGAAGTTGATTTCTAAAGCATGGCGATTTCGTATATCTATGTATACTATTGGAAATTAAGGTTATGTATATTGTGACTTGATGAAATTAATCTTTATGTGATTCCTTGCTACCTAAACTTGATTTATTTCCATTACTACTGAGTTAGCGTACTCACATTACTCCCTGCACATCTGTGTGCAAATTCAGGAGCAGATATCGAGCGTTAGATTTTATATTAATATATATATGTATATATATATATATATATATACATATATATCACAGCGGAGCGGAATCGTGGGGATATAGAGGTAGCTTCTCAGCGTTCGCATCATCTTTGCTTTCCCTTCCTGTTGTATTTAGCTTTGATTCGGAGTTTCGTATCATAATACTTTATTTTGGCTTATTTCACTAGATGCTCATGACATGTTGGCTCCGGGTTTTGGGGATGGAAGTACTGTATATAAAATTTGCCTATTATATTAAGAACTTTCTGTATATTGTTATGAATTGCTTGAAACTTAAATGGGATTTTCAAAAGGAAATATGAACACGCGGTAGTCGGCTAGCCTAGTTCCATGATAGGCGCCATCACGGCCGGTTTGGATTTGGGGTCGTGACACGTTCCTTGTGAAAATATAAAAATATTTATGTTGCCTCGTTGAGGTGTTATAAAGTCGATGTTGCCTCATGGAGGTCTTACATTGTTTATATTGCCTCGTGGAGGGATTACATTGGTGCCTCATGGAGGGCTTATGAGGTCTTACATACTTGACGTTGCCTGGTTGAGGGCTTACAAGTTTTAGCATGCCTCGTTGAGGTCTTACATATGCGATATTGCCTCATTGAGGGCTTGTGATCTCGAAGTTTCCGACCTTGAGGTCTTACCGCTTCGTGTAGTCTATGTTGCCTCATTGAGGGTTTATATTGTTGATATTGCCTCGTGGAGGGCTTACATTGTCGATATTTCCTCATGGAGGGCTTACATTGTTGATATTGCTTCATAGAGGGCTTACATTGTTGATATTGCCTCATGTACCATCTACATTAACTAGGAGGATGATTTCCCCTTTCGTTGTCTCGCTCGCCATGTTAAATCCGTTGAGGACTCGAGAGGCGGGCATGATCTTGTCGAGCAACCTGAGTTTGTCAACCATCATTGTAAGGTTGAAACAAGGTCTCGATGTCCTCTTCGCTGAATGAAAGGGCATCTTCCGGTATGTAGCTCTGAGTTTGCTTTTCCCTGGTGATGGACACTTTTGTTCACTTGAAAATGGGTCGATGAGGGACGTCAACTCCTCCAATAATCATGTGGATGACGTGCTGTGGTTCTTCTGTTTCATTTTTCCTATTCGCCTCTCTTTCTCGAAATTTGATTTTAGCTCGGTCGTTGAGGAACTCCCGAAGATGCCCTTATTCTAATCAGTCGGGCTACCTCTTCTCGAAGCTGTCTGCAATCCTCGGCCCTATGACCGTGGGTGCCGTGATATTCGCATACCATGTTAGGGTTCCTTTGCAAAGGATCTGATAGTATGGGTCTTGGCCACCTGATGTCTTTGATTTTACCTATGGCTGATACTATATCTGAAACATCAATGTTGAAGTTGTACTCAGATAGTCGGGGTGCCTCTACCGGCCATGTGTGCCCCTTCAGTGTTTCGCGGTGGTACACCGGCTCCTAAAGCAGCTACACAGTTCTCTCCATGATCTCAGGACCGTTGTTTTCACGTGCACTCACTAAGTTAGACATTTTCTGATCAGAAATCGTAGATTCTTGGAGAAGAAAAAATGTAAGGAATAACTTATGTTTTTAGAAAATCAGCACTAAAACAATCACTATTATTTTTATCCCCACGATGGGCGCCAAACTGTGTACCGTGAAAAGGTAATTATAATTATATCTGGTTTTGTGGTTCTAAAACTATGTGAAATATTTTAAAGTAGTTGTTTAGGCAATAGATACTAAGTGAGAGTTAAGAAAAAAGAGATTAGAGCAAAGGATAATAGAATTATGGAAACCGAGCAGTTATGAGACGAGGTCTCGAGCTGGCCGAAATAAGGCCTCGACGTCAAGCTCGAGTTCTTGACAGAGGGCGGACGATGAAGACATCAAAGTATTGAGGGCCTCAAAGATGTCCTCTTTGTGATCAACAATGAGCAATAAATGAAGAACAATCAATGAACACAATGAATAGAAAACAATAAATCAATGGAACAATTGTAGAGAATGTTTGAGTTAAAGAGCAGACAATGTTCTTGTTCTTGTATTTAATATCATGTGTGAAAAATGACAAGGGTCCCCTTTACGTAGGAGTGGGAATCCCAACATAGTATATGTGTAACTATTACAAAGACATACAGTTGGTACAACTATTTAATGGTCTGGTACGGACTTGCACTATTCTTGCAGGCGTATTAAGCTCTAGCCACGTGCCTTTTAGAATTTCCCGCTTTTCCATGATGGTCACCGATTTATACCGCCCCGAGGTCGAGCGTGGGAAATCCTCGATATGCTCCCTCGTTGTCAAACCTCGAACTGTGCTTCGAGCCCTTTGATGCTAGGCTGTGGAATGCCATAATGATAATAAAATCGGGATCTCCGGTTTTAGCCGTATACAATTAATAAACACTAGATGTGCATTACAATTTTACGACTCTTTTGTGAAAGATTCCATGATGGCACATACCATTCTTTAGAATTTCTATAGCTCACAATCCTACAACCCTCTCTGATCACACATCGATGCAAGATAAACAACTCCCTTGCCCAAGGATGGTCTTTGTAATTACCCATTTTAGTAGAATTTCGAAATTAAGAGCTAGGGCATAGATTCTTACTTTTAATGTGAACGCTTAGTGAATTTCCTTTCTAATCATCAATGGTTTGAGCAAGAACTAATGGTTAATAGGTTGAAGAATACTTCCCCATTCTAATCGTTCTCTCTCACTCCAAAAGTATCATATTTTACAAGTAAGATGATCTAAAGTGCTTATATAACGAGATTGGATCGGGTTAACGAGATCCGGTCGCATAATGCTCCACAGAATCACCATTCGAAAGATCTCAAGGCTGGATATGCGATCCAATTGCAGCCCGTGAAATAGTTTTGTTGTCGCATAATGGGCTGCAAAAATGACATAAAAATGGCCCAAATGGATACCTCACTCTACGGCCATTCTGCGGCCGACAGAGTGATTATGCGGTCGCATTGTGGGCTGCATAAATGCCTTATTCTGCCAACATTTTTCTATAACTCCTCAGTGTACTTTTTAACCTAAAAAGAATCTCAATAATCTTTAACACATATGCCTAACTCGGCACAACGAGATCCCAGGTTTTAGGTAAAATTTTACAGCGCCTTACAATAAGGATATGACTTCATGGCTTAGGCTCTTTTATTGTTTCAAGGCCCATCTGCTATTGTCTTCCCTGCACTTTACTATAAACTTTGTCATCATGTATACATTTATTTACCATTATCACTCATGTATCAAATCTTACTCACAATGCTTCATTTAATCTCCTTTTATTCTCCTGCTAATATTTTTGTATATCACTTTATTCTGAAACATTCAACAAAGCATTCTTCCTGTAGGCGAGATTACTACTAAGGTAAATATTTAACCCTTCTAGGATTCCACTACATATCTTTTGAAATTTCTGATTGTACTATTCTATAGTGCACTATGTGGGTGTCGCACGAGGAGATTTGTTACCATATTTGTATTATAACCCGTAAATGTGAGCTAACGTAAACAATCCATCCACCATTTTTGGTTGCTCTAACCCTAGATAGATCCTTATATCCAGTCTTTCTCTTAACCTATATTTGTTAGCTGCCATAGGGTATAACTGAGATGGGTGTGTCCAATTGTACATACCTCAATTACTGTTGAAGGTAACTAAAAATGCTTATATTTATTTCTTGAATTGTAAATACTGATAATCTTCATTAATTGGGAACCTCGTACCCTTGTTCATATTGCTTCTTTTACTTGTTGAAACTTGTATCTACCTTACGAATCTCTCATTGCTTTTTACTATATGGGTTGATAGATATTGATTACTTAGGGCTCCTTTTCAAGAATCTTACACGTATTAGTACACACATGATCTACTAAAAATCATACACTTACTCATCATAAGCAGGATGCAAATTGAGTTCCTCTGACTCAACTCTTACACGGCTACATGTCTTACCAACTATTTTTATGGATATAGCTATCATTTTTTATGAATAAAATAGAATTCAGGAGTTTGAATACTTAAAACCGAGCTCTACCACACGATCTAAAGTAAGAATAAAGAGTGACAGTCCTAAATTCCATGTAGCATCATGCTTATACGTGTGGTGCACACCAGACCCATAAACAAGACTCTACTAGACACGGCTTGTAGACTCTCTAGGACAGAACTGATCTGATGCCAATTTTATCACGACCTAAACCGCATGTCGCGACGGGCTCCCGGTGCCTTGCTCAATCGAGTACCACCATAAAATATCTTTCTTATCATAACATCATAGGAAAATGGGCCTGAAGGGCCGTCATGAGATACCAGAATAAAACATGTACTTATTTCGAGACCAGAGCCTATTTATTGTTTCTTAGTATGGTAGATTTTGATATTATTTTGGGCATGGACTTGTTGTCGCCCTATTACGCTATTCTTGATTGTCACGCCAATATTGTGAAGTTGGCTATTCCAGGATTACCATGGTTACTTTTGAATCAGGCATTTTTCTCATCTCTTTTTACCAAACAAGTCTGCCGATTTTTTGCGATCAGAAAAGGATATTCATTTAGTTGTGGATTTTAAAGAACTCGTTTAACAACATCTCGTTCATACATTTTATTCCCTCACTAAACATGTATAATAAGTAAATACCAGCTGAAAAGTTATAAAAGAATGATATGATTAACATATAGGGAAAACGATTAAATACTAACAAAGTGGTAGCAATTTAGTCCACAATGGAAAAAGAAAAAAAAATTGTTCTTCTACAAACAAGTATACAATGTTATGCAGATAGAACAATTTAATTCTCTTTGTATTATCTAGATATTCTCTTTTAGGTTATATATTTAAGTGCATCATGGAAAATGTATAATTACTTATACGTTACAAAATAGCTTTTCAAGAGCCTTGATTCCGAGGGTTGATGTTGTTATAACAACTTTAGTTCACTTTAATCTTATGTAGGTTATCGATCCCTCGATAAAGAAATTCACATAAAGAATTGCGATTCAACAAACCTTTGCTCTTAAATTCATATATAGCATGTTATATGCATGTATCCATGATCACAAAAGAATGCTGTAGAGAATTAAATGAGTTGAATCATCAATTAATAAGTCGTCTGGAAATATATCGCATAGGGTTAAAGTATTGAATTATGTAATGAAAATAACAATAAACTACTTTTTTCCTCCTTCTGGTATTATATAGATGAAGAATGGGATTCTACGGTCTCAGTAGTAGATAACAAATTTCTTTACCCACGTGAAAGTATTCCTAATTTGTTTCTATGTATACTTGTTTTATTTTATTTTTATTTTTTATTTTATGAATTAATTTGAAGATGTATATTTTAAATTTAATAATTGTATATTTTTTTCTTAATATCCTGAACGTTCTAGACTATAGCTTAATGATAGTGTTAATATTATGTATTTAATATATTTAAGCTTCGATTGATATTAGATCTTTTTCTTCTCATTTCTTCTTTCTTCATAAATCTTATTTAGAACAAAATCAGATCCATGTGATATTATTCGAAAACGAAAAGACTTTTACATAATATTTTTCAGGATTGAGAATGGTAATTCCAATCTAAAATTAGATCAAACTCCTCTATGACCCAACCGTTGTCTTGACTTTTACATTACCATGTTCATCCGGACAAAGCCACACACGATTAAAACACACGTCATGTGTAACAATACAATCTATTGTTAGTACAACGCTGGTAACATTTGAGTTTGTTCTTTCTCTGATGGATTTGGCTTTCATGATCTCAACTCCTATCAACTTCGGCCACTCAAATTGAGTTTAATCCCCGGGCAGTTTGCACTGATTACCAACGTAGGTGCATGGCTCACAAGGAGGGTATGTAGTTTTTGATTGAATTATAACCATGAAGTGAGAAGAAAATAGAAAGCCAAGAAGAAAAGAGACTATATTTCTCTCCATGTTTAGGTTGTTTGTGATGTTATGATAATGGAAGACATTCACCTTTTATAGGTCCATAAAACAACGGTGAGCGGAATTTTAACAATTACATTTGGATTAAATATAATATAATCAATTTTTTGCAATATACTATTAAAATACATTCAAAGATATTATAATATATTTATGTTTATTCTAGAATAGGATCTACATTAAAGGTAGAACATTTAATTTGTTGTTAGTTTAGAAATAATAATATTAGATTTAACAATTTGAGACTTAACATAAAACTCCAAGTTAAATTCACTTCTGCCTCTTATCATTAGAAATATGATACTAAATACTTGCAAGATACATACAACATACATACTTCTACCACGTGGACCACGATTTTCACTGCCCAAAATACATATGTACAATACCCACGTTAGGCCTATGGAGCCTCTACGAGTGATAGGATTTCATATAGTACTTGCCGGAAACAAGGCTCCAGCTATACCTTACAACACAAGATAGACCCAAAAGAAGGTGACATGAACCACACATGGTCCCGGGAGGAAATGGGGCTCACCAATTAAACTGCGGAGTGGAGAGGAGCACTACTGCCGGTGGACTGAATTAGCTACTGTAGAACCACCTACATTCATATAAGAGAATGTAGCACCTTCGACAAAAGGGACGTTAGTACTGTGGAATAGTACTAGTATGTATGAACAAACTTTACTCTAAGTAAGATCAATAATGCACATATAAGAGACAGTAATGGAAGGAACAAGCATTGTTCAGAAAAAAAAACAATCAAGATCACAAGTTCCACACATATCCCATTTTTCCTTTCCAACAACACTATATTCAAGAATTTCATAGATTCTTCATTTCAACGTGATCACATTACATTCTTATTACCTCCGCCACCCTTATTACCTCACCCACCCTTATTTCTTCATGTTTTGGCGTGCAACCCGATCCCACAAGACAATCACATTTCATGTGAACATTTCCAATTTACAATTCAATCACAGAGAATTTCATCATAAGGACACAATCTCAGTACAACCAATCACCCATATGATTGCAAGTCACAACAGATCTTTCCCAAGACAACGAGTCAAATAAGACATTTCCACAATCAGTGTACTACGACCGAATCAACCACAATTCATGTTTATCATATCACTTCACATCTCTTAGCACTTAGTCATATTCACATACTTTGGTTTGCTACCAATCTTTCATACCGGCATATTAGGGTACTTAACAATCCTTACACATGTAAAAACATTCACAAGTAAATCACCTATTCACAATTCTAAATAGCAAAATACATGAATCTCAGCTACACGGTCAGATAGTAAGGCATCATGCCTCAATATATTTAGAACACCCAATTTGCACATACTCAGACAATTAACACGTAGTGACTGTTCCGACACCAACAAGGTGACTTTACGAAGATTAAAGGTAGCCAACATACCTTGGGTCGAAATTCCTTTTTAACTTTTACTCACAAATCACCGAACTGACTAGTACCGTCAATCTAGTTCACAAATAAACATATTCAACTCAGAATAGGATAATCATGCATACAATTCAAACTCTTTTAAGCATTTTATGGAACGCTAAGTGACCTCAATAAATTATCACCCCTTCATTGTGAATTTTACCCCAACCCTCTTCCCTTTTTGCTAGATTAGGAAGTTTTTCTCACATGCATACATGGGCTCGACCTCAATTTTCAAGAACCATCCTATGTGTTTTGTTCTTAATTAAAATATGAGAACTTGGGGAAAATGGGGTGAAGACTTACCTCTTTTAGTGAAGAAGATAATTTTAACTCGATAGATTCCGGGCTTGAGTGAATTTGAAGAATCAATTTTGAGGAAGAAGAACTTTCCCTCTCAAGAACCCTCTCTCCCTTCTCTCCATTTTGCTCAGAAATCAGTTAAAAATGAACGGGAGGCGTGTTTTAATGAACTGGGGGTCGGGTTTTAAAAATAGAAAAAATAGGAGTCTTACACCGGAATGCAATCTGGAATACGATTGCATTCATGACATGTGGTCCGCAAAATCGACCGCATAATGGCCCTCAAGATGGGCCAACATTTAAAACACACTGTGCAAGTATGCGAACACTGTGCGGTCCGCATGCACGTTATGCGATCACATAGTGCGTCGCATAACCTCCCTCACCAATATCAATGGGCAAGAAGGCGACAACCATGCGGTCCACAGAACCAACATGCGATTGCATTTTGGACCGCATAGTCGTCCTCAAATTGTCAGTCATTCTCCCCATGTATGCGACCATTATGTGGTCTGCATACACGTTATGCAATCGTATAGTGCGTCTCTTAACGCCCAAATTTCTGGAAAAGTCATCTCTCAAATTTCGGGGTACTTTTTACTGAAAAATATGTCCGTTTTAAGAATTTCTACAGTTATAACAACTTGGTGAGTTATTAGGGTATTATTTTAAACAATAAAGTTTATGGGTCTTTACATCCTCCCCCTCTTAAAATCATTCGTCCTCAAATGAGGACCGGACAATCATTTGGTTTAGAAAACACAATATGCCAACCCCCAATTTTTTCTAACTCCGATTTCTGGAAATTTCCCCAAAGTTTCCTTTGTAATTAGGCCTATACACCTATCAGAGAGCCCCCGAAACACATGTTTCTTAACCAATTTCACACATAACTAGTTACTTCATGGCCTTGCACATAATTTGGTCACCTCAACAAGTCCCATACAATTCAATTCCTTCAACATGTCATACACACTTCAATTAATCATTACCAATCTACCCTTCCATTAATCATTTAACCATCACATGAGTTTCACATAATTTTATTTACTACACGGGGTTGCACATTACTCAATTAGTCACAACATACAGAATTATGGCACAACTTTAGAACTTACAATAGTAAAGCAATTAGGGGAAAAGTGGGTTCTTTTGCACAAAATTGAACATAAAATATATTTTTCTTAGGGATGACAGTTCGCACGATCACTACTAGACTTATTCAATCAAATGGGGATATTTTTCATTCATTTCATTTTCCGCTTCCCACGTGGCTTCCTCAATATACAGACTTATATATCAAGAATAGCAACCGGAACCTCTTCATCCGATAATTCTTCATTAACCTCAATAGTCTCAACTAGCACGATGGCTCATGGATCTCCAACCACTTTCTTCAACATAGACACATGGAACAACGGGTGCACTAACGACCATTCAGGGGGTAATTCTAACCTATAAGCCATTTATCATATCCTTTGGTATCAATTTCCCTTTATTCCGAAACTGCATTAGTCCCTTCATGGTAGTTACCTTCAAGAATACCCAATTATCTACTTGGAATTCAAATTCTCTTCGACAAACATCCGCGTACGATTTTTGACGACTCTGAGCAGTTTTCATCCTCTCCTGAATGACTCTGACTTTTTCCAAAGCCTGGTGCAGAAGATCTGGCCCTAACAATGCTGCTTCCCCAACCTTGAACCACCCAATCAGAGATCTACACCTTCTTCCGTACAATGCCTCAAATGGGGCCATCTGAATACTAGCGTGGAAGCTGTTATTTTAAGAAAATTCGACAAGTGGTAAATGATCATCCCAACTACCCTTGAAGTCCAACACACAAGCCCGTAATATATCTTCAAGCGTCTGAAAAGTCTGCTCTACCTGACCACTAGTCTGCGGATGGAAAGCCATGCTAAGATTTACCTAAGTACCCAAACCTTGCTGAAATTTCCTCCAATAATTAGCCGTGAATTGGACTTCTCGATCTGAGATAATATAAACTGGAGTACCATGAAGCCTGACTATTTCCTTGATATACAACTAAGCGTACTATTCTGCAGTATCTGTTGACTTGACTGGCAAGAAGTGAGCTGATTTCGTAAGTCGATCCACTATCACCCAAATCGAGTCGAACTTCTGTTGAGTGAGAGGTAACCCTACCACTAAATCCATGTTGATCATTTCCTATTACCACATTGGAATTTCCATAATTTGAGTTAACCCACCGGGCTTCTGATGCTCAGCCTTCACCTGCTGACAATTCGGACATTTAGATACAAAGTCTACCACACCTCTCTTCATACCACTCCACCAATAAACTTCCCGGATATCATGATACATTTTCAGAGAACCTGGGTGCACGGAATACCTGGAATTGTGAACCTCTGCCGTTACCCTATCCCGAAGATTATCCACATCTGGAACACATAGCCTTCCCTGGCACCGTAAAACACCATCACCGCTACCGAGTGAAAATGCCGAAATCTTGTTATTCAAAACTGCCTCCTTCAACTACGCCAATGTTGGATCCATACACTACTTTTCCTTGACTTCTTCTACAAGTGATGATTCTGCCCCATTATGCACCATAATATTTCCCTCTTCTGAGGTCGAGAGACAGACTCCCAAACTGGCCAATTGATAAATCTCCCGAGCTAAAGGCCTCCGATCCACTTTATAATGAGCCCATAGACTTCCGAGTGAGAGAGTCGACCACCACATTCGCCTTCCCTGGATGGTACAAAATGTTCATATCATAATCCTTAAGAAATTCCCACCATCGTCGCTGCCTTAAATTCAACTCCTTCTGCTTGAAAAAATATTGGAGACACTTGTGGTTCGAGAACACGTCCACATGGACCCCATACAAATAATGCCGCCAGATTTTTAATGCAAACACAACTGCCGCGAGTTTTAAATCATGCGTTGGATAATTCTTAAGGTGATTCTTGAGTTTCCTGGAAGCATAGGCTATAACCTTCCCCTGTTGCATTAACGGCCATCCCAAACTAACCATTGAATCCGTATGGCCTTTCTGTTGCAGATCAGAGTGTTCCTATTCCTGCTGCGGTGGAGGGTTGTACAATCCCTCCCGCCGATATTCCTGATCCTTCTTCAGTTCCAGCTCCAGGTCCTGGTGCTTCCGATGGGGACCTCAGGGGAGCTATTCATATGTTGACCCAGTTAGTGTCTGCTCAAGACAAAGGATATCATGTTACCCCTGCGTCCTCTAGCGGACAGGGAGATTCCGCCGTTTCCAAAGTCAATCAGTTTCTACTGTTAACCCCTCCGGGGTTCTAAAGTATTGATCCAGAGGCCGATCCATATGACTTTCTAGATGAAATTTACAAGACGCTTCGGGTTATGAAGGATACAGAGACAGAGGGGGTTGAGTTAGCATCTTACAGGTTGAGGGGAGCAGCGTATTCCTGGTTCAAGGTATGGGAGGATTCCTGTGGGGAGGGAAGTCCTCCGGAAAGATGGGATGAGTTCGTTAATGCTTTCATGGATCACTTCTTGCCTACCGAGACCATGGCAGCCCGTGCTACGGCGTTTGAGGTTCTCAAGAAGGGTAATATGAGTGGGTGGGAGTACCACATAGAGTTCGTGAGGTTATCCAAGTACGCTCATCGGTTGGTATCCACAATGGATTCCACAATTAGACGGTTTGTCCAGGGCCTCAGTCCCTTGGTTGTGAATGAAGATACTACATATGCCTTGCACTCAGACATGAATTATGGTAATATAGTGGGATTCGCCCAGGCCACGGAGGCTAGAAAATCGAAGATAAGGTCGAAGAGGGAGAGTATCAGCACGACCCGAACAGCGGGCCTCTCGGGGAGTTCAGTTGGATGAGGGAGACAAGTTCAGGGGAGAGGATCAATAGGCCATCCCAGTTTTATGCTCTGTCCTCATACAGTGCACTGTCATAAGTGCACCGTTATCAGCAGAGCAGTCGCTCGGGACCAGGATCAGACAATAGGAGACCCCATCAGTCCGGTTGTCCAGGACGGATGTTCCAGCAGCAGAGGAGGGATATGTGACCTAAGTTTGGGAGGTTCCATACTGAGCCTTGGTACCTTGATATCCCAGTATACTACGGGTGTGGGGTTAGAGGTCATATTTGGCGGGATTGTCGTGCGCCCAGTTAGGGCATGTGTAGTGATTTTCCTCAGCTATCTGGTTCTTCAGTCGCCGCCTCTTCAGTACGTCCTCCAGCTCAAGCAGGGCATGGTGCACTTAGAGGTGGAGCTCGTGGTAGAGGTGGACCCAGCCGGTTCTATGCTTTATGTAGTCGCCAGAGTGCGGAGGCTTCTCTAGATGTTCTTACTGGTATTCTGGATGTTCAAGCCCTTGATTTGTATGCTCTTATTGATCCGGGGTCCTCCTTGTCCTATGTTACCCCATTTATTGCTTCAAGTTTTGGGATAGAACACTAACAACTTCATGAGACGTTCTCTGTGTCGACTCCGGTTGTTGATTCAATTACAGTCGCACTAGTCTATAGGAATTGTGTTGTCACGGTGTGTGGTTCAGATACCAAGGTCGATCTTATCAAACTAGGGATGTTAGATTTCGATGTTATCATGGGGATGTATTGGCTTTACTCATGCTTTGCTAAACTCGACTGCCGAACCAGAATTATGAGGCTAAAAGTTTCCTAATGAGTGAGTTATTGAGTGGAAAGGGAATGTTGTGGTGCCAAAGGGTAGGTTTATTTCCTACCTTAAGGCCTCGAAGATGATTAAAAAGGGTTGTATTTATCATTTGGTCCGTGTTGCGGACACCACTCCAGAAGTGTCTACCCCCGAGTCCGTCCCAGTCATGAATGAGTTTGTTGAAGTGTTTTCGGAAGAGCTTCCAGGGATTCCGCCAGATAGAGGGATCAATTTCGGGATTGGTGTACTGCCAGATACGCAACCAATATCTATTCCACGATACAGAATGGCGCCAGCAGAGTTGAGGGAGTTAAAGGAGTAGTTGAAAGACTTATTAGAGATGGGGTTCATTTGGTCGAGTGTGTCGCCGTGGAGCGCTCCAGTTCTTTTCGTCAGGAAGAAGGATGGGTTGCTTCAGATTTGTATTGATTATCGGAAGCTCAACAAGGTCACTGTAAAAACCAAGTATCCATTGCCTCGAATAGATTATTTTTTTGACCAATTGCAGTGTGCGAGGTTCTTCTCAAAAATTTATTTACGATCGGGGTATCACTAGTGGAAGATCTGGGAGCAAGATATTCCTAAGACCGCCTTCAGAACTCGTTATGGCCATTTTGAATTTTTGGTAATGTCCTTTGGACTGACCAATGCTCCAGCGGCTTTCATGGATCTTATGAATCGGGTTTTCAAACCGTTTCTTGACTCCTTCGTGATTATTTTTATTGATGACATCCTTGTCTACTCGCGCAGTTGGGAGGATCATGCGAATCACCTTAGGGCAGTTTTGCGGACTCTTCTTCAGCACCAACTGTATGCCAAGTTTTAAAAATGTGAATTTTTGTTGGAGTCAGTCACATTTTTGGGTCATGTTGTTTCCAGAGAAGGGATTAAGGTTGATCCTCAGAAGATCACAACGGTGAAGGATTGGCCTAGACCAACAACCCCGACATAGATTCGTAGTGTCTTGGGTCTAGCCGGGTATTATCGGAGGTTTGTGGAGGGGTTCTATACCCTCGTCTCCCCATTGACTAAATTGACGCAGAAGGCAACTAAGTTCCAATGGTCCGTTGCTTGTGAAAAGAGCTTTCAAGAAATGAAATCAAGATTGACTTTGGCACCGGTGTTAACATTGACATAATGCACAGAGGGATTTGTGGTTTATTGCGATGCTTCAAGGGTTGGTTTGGGATGTGTGTTGATGCAACATGGGAAGGTTATAGCCTATGGTCCAGGCAACTCAAGAATCACAAGAAGAATTATCCGACGCATTATTTAGAACTCGCGGCAGTTGTGTTTGCATTATAAAATCTGGTGGCATTATTTGTATAGGGTCCATGTGGACGTGTTCTCAGACCACAAGAGTCTCCAATATTTGCTCAAGCAGAAGGAGTTGAATTTAAGGCAGCGGCGATGGTTAGAATTGATTAAGGATTATGATATGAAGATTCTGTACCATCCACGGGAAAGCAAATGTAGTGCCCGACGCTCTTAGTCGAAAGTCTATGGGTAGTTTGGCTCATTTGGAGGAAGATCAGAGGTCGTTGCCTCGGGAGGTTTTTCAATTGGCTAGTCTGGGGGTATGTCTCTCGACCTCAGACGAGGAGAAATTCATGGTGCATAATGGGGCGGAATCATCACTTGTAGCGGAAGTCAAGGAGAAGCAGTTTATTCATCCAGCATTGGCGCAGTTGAATGAGGCAGTTTTGAATAGCAAGATTTCAGCATTTTCACTCGGGAGCGATGATGGTTTTTTGCGGTGTCAGTGAAAGTTATGTGTTCCTGATGTGGATAATCTTCGGGATAGGGTGATGGCGGAAGCTCACAATTCGAGGTAATCCGTGCACCCAGGTTCTAAATGAAAAGAGGTGTGGTAGACTTTGTATCTAAATGTCTGAAATGTCAGCATGTGAAGGCCGAGCAGCAGATGCCTAGTGGGTTAACACAACTTATGGAAATTCCAATGTGGAAATGGGATATGATCAATATGGATTTGGTGGTAGGGTTACCTCGCACTCAACGTAATTTCGACTCGATTTGGGTGATAGTGGATCGACTCACGAAATCAGCTCACTTCTTTCCGGTCAAGTCCACCGATACTAATGAACAATACGCTCAGTTGTATACCAAGGAAATAGTCAGGCTTCATGGTACTCTAGTTTCTATTATCTCAAACCGAGGAGCCCAGTTCACGGCTTATTTTTGGAGGAAATTTCAGCAAGGGTTGGGTACTTAGGTAAATCTCAGCACAACTTTCCATCTGCAGACTGATGGTCATGCAAAGCGGACTAATAAGACGCTTGAAGATTTTTTACAGTCTTGTGTGTTGGACTTCAAGGGTAGTTCGGATGATCATTTACCGCTTATCGAATTAGCTTACAATAGCAGCTTTCACGCTAGTATTCAGATGGCCCCATTTAAGGCATTGTATGGAAGGAGGTGTAGATCTCTGATTATGTGGTTCGAGGTTGGCGAGAAAGAATTGTTAGGGCCAGATCTTGTGCACCAGGCATTGGAAAAAGTCAGAGTCATTCGGGAGAGGATGAAAACCGCTCAGAACAGCCAAAAATCCTATGCGGATGTTCGTCGAAGAGAAGTGGAATTCCGAGTTGATGATTGGGTATTCTTAAAGGTATCTCCCATGAAGGGAGTGACGCGGTTTGGGACGAAATGGAAATTGAGCCCAAGGTATGTCGGCCCATATCGGATTGCTCAAATGATATGACGAGTGGCTTATAGGTTGGAATTACGCCCTGAATTTTCATTAGTTCACCCGGTGTTCCACGTGTCCATGTTGAAGAAAGTGGTTGGAGATCCATCAGCCATCGTGCTAGTTGAAACTATTGAGGTTAATGAAGAATTATAGTATGAAGAGGTTCCGGTTTCTATTCTTGATAGACAATCCGTAGATTGAGAAACAAAGAAATTTCTTCGGTTAAAGGATTATGGCGAAGTCAGCACATTGAGGAAACCACGTGCGAAGCGGAAAATGAGATGAAAGAAAGATATCCCCAGTTGTTTGAATAAGTCTAGTAGTGTTGTCAGAACGGTCATCTCTAAGAAAATTATATTTTATATTCGGTTTTGTGCAAAAGCACCCCATCTTCCCCTATATGCCTTATTGTTGTAATTTCCCAATGTGTGCTAAAACGGAACCTCTATTCTATTTGTGTAGTGTGCAACCCTTGAGGTAAATGAAAGTGTTGTGCAACGTATGTGTTAGGCAAGTGATTAATGGTAGAGTATATTTGTATTGATTAATTGAGACGAATATAGTGTATTGAGGTGATTAGGTTGTATGGGACTCATTAAAACGACTAAGTTATGTGCAAAAGTGTGAATCATGTGCAAATTTGTGGTATAAGAAGAGAGAACTATGTGTAGCTGACAAAATGATTGAATATTTGCAAATTGTTTAGGTAGAAACGTTATGTGTGAGTTATTGGGTGATTAAATATGTGTAATGGTGCTTGGAAATGTGTTTCGGGGGCTCTCTGACAGGTAGATAGGCCTAATTACAAATGGACTCTGGCAAAATTTTTCTGAAACATTGACGTTAGTGAAAATCTACAATTTTGCATATCATCCTTTCAAAACTAAATGATTTCCAAAACCCTCATTTGAGGACGAATAATTTTAAGGGGGGGGGGGGATGTAAATACCCGTAAAACTTTCTTGTTTAAAAATAATGCACAACTGAGTGCCGGAGTTGTTTTTATTGTGGAGATTTTTGAAACGAACCTAAATTGAGTAAAAAGTACCCCGAGACTTAATGAGTAAAATTTTCCAGAAAGTAGGTGTGATGCGACGCACTATGCGATCTCATAACATGTATGCAGACTGCATTACGGTCGCATACATGGGAAGATCAGTGCCCCAATTGAGGTCAACTATGCGGTCCAATATGCGATCGCATAACGTGTATGCGGACCGCACCATGGTCGCATACCTGGGCAAGGTGTTTTGGATTTTGGCCCATCTTGAGGGCCATTATGTTTAAAACCCAACCCCAGTTCATTAAAATACCCCTCCCCTTCATTTTTAACATTTTTCTGAGATATTAGAGAGAGGAAAGGGTGAGTTCTAGAGAGAGAAAGTCCCAACTTCATCAAATTGGTCTTCCTTCATCACTCAAGCTTGGAACTAATCAAGTAGAACACAAATTTCTTCACTCTAAGAGGTACGATTCTGCCTCATTAACCCTAATTTCAAGATTTTTGTTAAAATAAAACATGGCTAGGATAGGTCATAAAGATGGGGTTAAGAATCTTGCATGCATGTACCCAATTTATCACAATCTAGTAAAGGAAAATAGGTTGGAGTAACCTTTCACTAAAAAGGGGTTATTTAATCTAAAGGAACACATATTGTTTGATAGAAAGCTCAATTGAGTTGAAGACATGTTGATGATTCATAATTATAAGTTTAAATGTGTTGCATTTTGAATTAGATTGAAGGTGCTAGAAGGTCCGGTGATTTGAGATGGAAATTAAGGAAAAATCCCGATTCGAGGTATGTATGGATAACTTTAACCTTTGTAGAATCCTCTTGTTGGGGCCGACTATACGGTATGTGTACCATGTTTTGAAGTATGTAAATTTGTTGTTCAAACGTGTCGAGATATAAGATTCTATTCTCTAATTGTCCTAGTTGACTGTCATGCTACCGTGCTATATGAGGTTATGAAAAATGTTTTGATGTGCCTATTTCATTCTGTGCAAAGCTCGTAAATGATAAAGGGTATCGATATGAAAGGAGTGTAATGAATGAATGATTGATGATGTGCCCAAATGTGGGAATGTGTAAAATGGCTAAAAGTCGTGCGTGGAAAGTAATGAAAAGGGGTATTGTGAAATGATGTAAATGAGTTTAACGATTATGGAAACACCGTGTACCTGAATTACTACTTGATGAGAGTTATGGTGCCTTGGGCCCAAATAAATAAATTGTTGATATGAACTTGTATTCCTTGAAATGATAATTCTTGTGATGTAATTATTTGTGGTTTCTGTTATGAAATATGATTGTCAGGTGGGATCGGGTTGCGCGCCGCAACAAGAAGAAATAAGCTTGATTAGGTGTGAGGTAATAAGGGTGGCCGAGGTAATAAGGGTGGCCGAGCTAATAAGGATGGAATGTGATCATTATCACTATTGAAATGAAAATCTATGAGCTCTTGAATATGATGATGTTGAAAAGAGAAAAAGGAGAGATTGTGAACCTTGTTTGATTTCTGTTGTTTCTTTCCACGTGCATTGATTTATTGGTTCTATTATGATCTCTTAATTGTGTACTGTATGATTGTACTTGGGATAAAGTTTGTTTATACATAATCCTTTTGCTTTGCTATGGGATCCTCTAACTCGTGCCCACTCCTCAAAGACAATGCATTTATTGTCTCTTTTGGATTTCTTACAGTATCAGCATGGAGCATTCGAGGAACCCTGTTAGACAATAGAGTAGCTAGTTTCCCAACCTGTCTTTCCAAGTTTTGAAAAGTCGTGCCCAGTTCTTTGATAGCTGCACCATGTTCTCGTATAGTTGCGCTATGGGTTTCAAGCCTTTCATCTGTCTTAATAATAAATGTCTTCATAAGATCTTCCATGCTAGACTGATACTTCTTTCTCACCCTCACCCGTCATCCAACATGGTTCGCACCAGTGTTATTTGACTTGCTTAGTCCATCGCTACTTGACTCTACTTCAACCACTAAAACCTGACGGTTCCCTTGCAGTTAAAAGAACGAGATAGAACACCTTTTTTGACATTAAGAGATGAAAGCAGTCAAGTAGGGAACAAAGTCGACTATTCGTCTTCACTTCCTCAAAAGTGCTAAAAAGAGCCCATGGGCGCAGAACCTTCGCCAAGGGACTAAATGCATTATGTTATCATTCAAAGAGCTTATTCAAGAACAACTTATTCTAAAATCAACCTATTTGAATTGGAAAACGGCTTCTTTTAGGGATGGCTATTCTGCAACGGTAATTGCAAACAAAAAGGGGGGTTTCGTTCGAATCGCCCTATTGAGCAGGAGAGTCACTATTACCACATCTTTGACTCTGTTGCAGGTATGGAGTGAGTTCCATACCATGAAAAAGGTTTAAATGGGACCAGGAAGACAACCCACCGCTAGAACTTGCTTTGCTCCCGCTCCGCTCGTTCCACCTGTCTTCTTCCCACTATAGTGAAAATCTTTCACTTCACGATAACAGGAACCTCACTAACCTTAGAGGCTAGATAGTCTAACCCTAGGGGTCCCCTCCTGTTTTCTCACCCACCGTATTCTCTTACTACCTTCAATACCATCAAGAATATCTAGACATTATAGCTCACAATAAAACCTTTGATCTCACGCCAAATTTTACTATTGGGATTTTCTATACAGGCCCGGGACCTCTTAATATGTTGTAACTACTATTGATTAGACTCGAAGTGGTTCAGATCGGCGAATTAGTCATCAATTCCTCTACCAATATTAGCATCCACTCAGATTAAATAAGATCTTGTTTATATAAAGAGAGAGTTTCTTCTATAATGGTCTTTATCTTACTTTCACAGAGGTCAAAGTGTTTTTCTATAGACATCCACGCAGACGAAATAGATCTTTCCACTCCTTTTTTTCCAAAGTTGCCTAAATCTCATTCTATGAGACTTCGCCTTCGACCACCGAAGTTCATTCCACGGGTGGATTCCCGAGAACCTACAGTAGCCTCTTGCCCCGCGTTCGACATGATTTGAACGACCTCTAAAAAGGGTTCTACGACCTGTAATTTTCATTAAACATGATGGTTTGGTTCATTCTTAGACTTCTCTGCTCCCCCTAAACAAAAAGAGAGACTTTTTTTAGATATATGTAGTTGCTTGGTTGTTGACCAAGGAAAAACATGGGAATAATTTGACGTAACATTCTTTAAATGCTTATTTACGATAAAACTAGTTGGATGAAAACAATGCTCCTAAATGAATCCTTTCTATTTTATATATATGATATATGATACC